>JAOEHX010039207.1:5157-22311 GCA_025448015.1 Bolborhynchus lineola | reverse complement strand
AAAAAAAGATGAAATCAACCCATGTTATTTTTTTTTTTTTTTTTCACAGAGCCTTCCAATACAATGCATTGGTGGGGAAAAAAGAAAAAGCTAAGACAGATACGAGACACCGATCACTATATTCTCCCACAGCACAGAGAAAAAGATTTTAGAATCAAAGAGCATTTGGCTATCTTCTGTGATGAGAGATAGCTGCTTTGCTTAGATGGTCTCCACTAAAACAGAGAGAGTGACAACTTCTCAGGTATAAAATTGGCTTTTTATGTGGGCTTTAAAACAAGCTGAAAGGAGAAGCTTTTACTTAATCCAAAAACTCAAGTGTGTGCTTTTAAAACACAAAACAAGACAGAAGTTGAGGCTCTAAAATAGAAGATGAATAATAAAAGTACTAAAGTCATAAAGTGGCTCTATGTGAATGGAAATTCTGTATGGGAAACAAGCAAGAAGAACTAGAAATATCACTAAATAATGGAAAGCATGAGTGCAAGTGAAACCTTGTAAAATGATTCTCATAACCAGAATATCAGTACAGACAGGTTCAATTCATATAGAAGAGATACAAAGGGAAGAGACAGGAGGGATGGTTTTGTATGTGAAAAACATCTCCAATGCCAGCAGACGACAATATGAAAATGGAGAATAGGGTAGTGAAATTCTTGGATAAAGACAAAAGGAATGAAAATCAAAGGAGAATCTACAGGAGGTAAGCACTATAGATCACCAAGACTGGAGGAAAGCAAGAATAATAATTCTTGGACCAAGTCTCAAGATACGTGTAACCACAGGATACCCTCCCCATTGGAGAGTTTAATTTCCAGGTATTTACTGTGCAGCTAAAGCAAGATACAGGCTACATCAAAGAGGCTTTTAAATTGTGTGGGAGACAGCTTCATAATCCTGACAGGAGAGATTCCAACCAGTGGAAAAGTCAACCTGGAAGTAATTCTTCCTCAGAGGCTTGAATTAATCATGTAGAAGCGACCAGTAAAGAAACATAGAATGAGTTAACTGCTGTCTTCTCACCCTGAGAGGAAGGGATTCATAGCAAAGTATACATTTTGAGAATCCATATTTTGGGTAGGAATGCTAATTTAAACCTAATCTTCTTGTCTTCAAATCAGTGACAAAGCAGCCATTGATTTTGTTCTTTGATGCTGGCTTCGTCTTCATCTTGAAGTCAGTTTACATTGAGATGAGAATTCGCAGCACACCTGCAGTCCTGCACAAAGGGGAGGGATTCACCTATGAGATGTTACAGAGACACTGTCTGAGGCACCAAATCCAAGTGCCAAATCACATTGTCTAGTCAAGAAAAGGAGATCTCCCCAGGGTGTTCCAACGCACCTAAAATCTGATTACCCACTGGATACAACTAGGCTTCTATGTGAAACACCTTAGGCACCTACAGTTAGGGAGAAATAATCTCCTGTTCGATCCTCACGCAGATGCTGTTATGCTCCCACTAAGAATATCTTTATGTGAAGCAGCTCACTCTGACGGTATCCATATGGAGAGCGGATAGGAAATAGTTCCAGTATGGCATACTGTATGCTACTTTTCCTAGCTAAAGCAGACTGACGGATGTATTAAAATTCATTTGTGAGAAAGCAAGCTGTGAAATCTCAAAGGCATAAGAAACAATTGTTTCTGGGGTCTACACATAGCTATCAACCATTGTCTGACCAGAGGATGGTGGGCTGGATTATTTTTATACCATTTCTGCTTCTGAAGCTGGAAGTTGTGCTCTCAGACACAAGGGCTGAGGCAGGACACTAGCATCTCTTGTTGAGCTTTTTCCATCTATTCTCTTGAGACAGGTTGCTTTCCTGCCTTCTTCCCAGTAAATTCACATATACATTTTTGCCCCACTTAATTTAATCTTCACTCAATAAGAATGATCAGAATTGCATTGTACACTGCATTCCAGAGGAGATCCTTCTGATGCTCGACATAGTATCATTAATATTTTTCTATTTCTGCAAGGTATGTCTTACCTGGTCCTTCATTCCCTTTTTAACAGCCATATCATTGCCAGTGGCTTAGGCACATAGCTGTATTAGCCTGCAGTGTCTGAGGTGCAGTCATTTGCTCTGTCTGAGTCTCCTTTTTCCAGCAGAAATTCTTGTTATTGTTTTCTAAGTGAAGTACTTTGCACTTTGTACTACTAAATTTAAACCAATTTCTAGTACTAATATTCTCCAGACCATTTGTATTTCTTGTTCTCTCAGCTTTTAGAAGCACAGAGCCAGTTACACAGTGATGATGGAAACTCTCATGGTTTCTTGTAGCATGAAATCTGGGGCTAGCAGCAAAGCCCAGAACACAGAGAAAAGTCTTCAGGCTGTGTAAATCAACAAAGCTCCTTTGATTTAGTTTTCACAAGGATGTGGCTCCAAATCTCTAGCATGTGTGCAAAAAATGTAGTCTAGTTAATGTGGAAGAAAATCCAAGTGCTATTGTTATTTTGAAGGCTTCAGATTATTATTCATGAAACACACTGGGACAAGAGAATCTCATAAAGAAAAAGCAAACCAAGAAAAAAACAAATATGTAACATTTAAAATTAACCTGAAGATTTTTATCTTGATATAGAAAATAATATTTCTGCTGTAGATTTGAGATGTTAATAAGTTTTCCCTTATTCAGACTAACTTGAAAAGAATACAAATGTCATAATCTGGATTAAAATCATTCCTACTCTATTTGAGATATACATCTTGTAATCAAGAATATCCAGGTCACCCTTTCACAGGCACCTCTATATTCCCCAGGGGTTTTCCATGCTGAAGTTAACATGCAGGTAGAAAATTTAGACAGAGTAAGACTTGGAGCACTATATCTATATACCTGAAAAGATGGATGAACTCATTTTAAAACTGATTTTGCTGGGTACACATTGTCTCTTAAGCACTGTCTGTTGCCTCTCCTGAGTTCTCAGAGCTCTAGTTCAGAATTGCAGCTCCTTCCTGGATAATCACCAAGGCAGCTTGTGATAAGTATCACACACAGTGATGGAAGCAGTTCAGAGTTTCTGAAAGTAAGGTAAATAGGCTTCCATTACTTGGAAAGAGCAGTCTTTAATTACTTTTCTAGCCTGGACTAGCCTATTCTAATATATATCATAATTCAGAATACAGTATACTAACGTCTACAGAATTTTCATTACAAAGGGTGAAGAGCTAACTGTTTTGCAGCCAAATGTAGTTATACCATTGATTGTAACAAGGTCAAGAACTCACCACAGATAGATAAAGTTATTCCTGACTAGCATTCAGTGCTGTGTGAGCAAAAGCAAGTCACTTCTCCAGGCTCCTGTGGACTCTCCCACAGCTTGATTTTATACTCAAATTCATTAACACAGGGACTGTGTCCCAGATTTGTTTGACCAGACTTAGGAGTGTGGGAAGAGCAGCACACAAAAGGTCTCAAGATGGCGAAAAGAAAAGCTAATAAAAATAACAAAATAAATCTACAACAAGATTTCTAAGCATTGAACGCATAAGAACATAACAGTCATCCTGAATCAGACAGCAATCTGCCCAGCCTGTGCCCAGTGATGGATACTTGGGGAAGCAGCAGAGGTGGAGCTCCAGGTTAGGCTTTGGCTCCAGTTTACTTGCCAAGATTCCCTCAGTCAGTTTTAAAGACCCTGTGAAGGAGAGTTTACTTCTGGAACATACAGTTCAACAAACACCTCTGGACTTCAGTTAATAAGCCTACTTCTTTTTTTAACTCATTTTTCCTTTTCAAGTCCACTATAGCCTATTCCCAATTTTGATTATGCACCACACACAAAAAAAGGTTTTGGTTTAACCCTATTAATTTCACTGGATTGTGAAAAACAAAGCCTAATCCTTCCTTAATCACATTCTCTGCAATATTAGTTATGTTACTGACTTCTGTCTTATCGCTTCAGAAGCTCTTTCCAAGCTAAAAGTTCTAACCCTTTCCAATCGACAGTGCATGGAAGGCATTCCTGCAGCTGGCAAAATACATCACATTTCTCTCTTTCAGTTACCTTTGTCTCTTTTGAGATAAAATAATCATAACTACATGCAATATTTAAGATACAGATATGTCATGAACATGCATAATAGCATAATTATACTATTTTCCTTCTATCCTTTACATAGTAATTCATAATGCTTCTTTTCACTTCCTTGAGCTGATCCTTTCAAACAACTCTTCAAAATTATTTCAACATCTCTGGACACCTATACCATCCTGTCCATAAATATATAGACATGAACAGATGAGAATTTTTAGTTACCATCATTTAATTTTGTTTGCCATCTTAAAACACAGTCCCTCTGGATCATGTGATACTTCAGTCTAAGCTACTAAATGAATATTCATCAAAAGTTAATTTTGGCAGATGAAACTTGCAATCATTTTCTTTAATAATAATTGATCCTATTGTAACCAACTCAAGTCAAAATTATTCAGGGGTCTGACAAGGTTGCAGTCTCGCTGAAGTTTCCATTGAATATGAGAAGTAATATTGATGGCACAATAGATCATACAGATGCAATCTTATAGAAGCAGACAGCATACAAGAAGATACAGTTAATGCTCCATGTGGCAATTACAGAATTTAGCTGTAGCACTTCAGTTGAATACTTGTACCATCTCCTAATTAAATGATTCCACTTCACAGGACATCCATATAGTCCTCTGATTGAGTAAATAAAGGATTGTGTAAACTTCCATCACCTTATCAAAGGTGTTTTTTTTCCTTTCCTGCTTTTCCTTTCGGTCTTAGATGATTCCTCTGCTTCTACACCTATTATAAGGCAGGAAATATAAGAATGGAAAACAATTCTGAAGAATAAGTAGCATAAGATGCAATGGAATTCAGCATGCCTGTAGCACATATGTTTTCAAAAAAAGAAAAAAGCACCCCAAAATAAACTTAATTATATGCTAAATTTCTCCTGTTTCTGATAAAAGAAAGATTCCATTATTTTCCAAAAAAATGAAATTATATGTATGTATATATATAATCTCTAGGATAACTGAAGGAGAATATTCCCCTAGCACTAAGCCAAGAAGGCAATCACTTGGTAAGTAACAGCAGGAGCCTGATACCATCCCTCTGCACTGCACAGGCTGTCAGCCGAAGAGCACCACACAGCTGCAGTTTTACAGAAGGACTTTTGGAGTTCTGTGACAATACAAAAAAGCTCTGCTTTCAGCTTGCAGTCTCAGGACAGCAAGAGCTTTTCTGACATTTTCTGATATCAATAAATATTCTAAACTAACCTATGAACTCAGTATCTTTTTAAAACACAATTATTACAAAATACACATAAAATATGTGATTATGCTTTCATAGATATGAATAAGTACATGGGTATTCTATAGGTCCTATATAAAAACACAGGGAAATCATCTACTGTAATGTCAGGGACTAAAGGAGTTCTGTACATGATGTCCTGTTATTTAATAATTTTATATGGAACACATCAGATATATAGCTCACGGAAAAGCATGAAGGGATCATAGGTCTTAACTTATTTAGAAAATATCAACATGTATGTCATCCAAGTACTCTTAGTCTGTTACTTTTGCATGAGAAAAGAGTGAGCCAAATTCATGTTTTCTGAAACATCACTGAATTGGATGATGGGTGAATTGCTGTAGCTTTTCCTATGCTTATGCATCACACAAGATCACTGCTTACTGGCAATATTATTGCAAAATGTGCCTCATGTTCTATTTAGGATGCATCAGTAATTGCAACTTTTAGTGCATAGCCTGGGACTGGCTTTTGCAAATTTGTAAATTTACCTTGTAAATCTGGAGAACCACAAAATTAGGTTCTCCTGCTCTGTTTACAGAGGAGAAATTACACATGTGGTTTACAAAATGTTTCCCCAGAAGGAGAGCACTAAATATCTGAGTAATGCATGAGATTTACAAACTAAACCCTACGAAAGTGGTTTTCCAAGAGTAGCAATTATTAACACAACCTGTCAGAGCTTTATTTATTAGTTGTGCTCTCCGTGCCAAATCCAACCACAAAGTTGGAGGCATGAGCATGCGTGCACTCATACACACGTGTGCACCCGCACACACAACACAGTTGTTGTTACAACATGCTATTAAGATATTTCCTTTCTTTCTTACAGAAAACATTGTAGAAGATTAACCAGCTCTCCCTTTTCCTCCTAGCACACTATGATTCTCCAAAGTCAGAATTCATGTCATTCTGAAATTCAAACTGGAGAAGGTTTTCCTCATTCTGTGCAGATCAAAGGCAACAGGAAAAAAAAAATATGCCTCATATAGAATGCAAGGGCCTCTTCATTTCTAAGTTATGCAGATGACCCCTCTGCAAAAATAACAATCTCTAGGAACTTGGAAGAAGAAACTGTAGTCTCAGTTGCTTTGACCTAAATAAAGTGTCTGTGTAATTATCTTCAACAAGGCTTGCCAAAACATCATTTTATACTGTTCAAATGCATATTCTAAGAGGGGATGGAAATTTGAGGGACAGGATGGCAAGCAAAGTACATTTTATTTCTCGGAACAATTAGAAAGATTATAATAATACATCAAATACTGTGCATCCTGCCACTGTGTGCCATCTTCCATCCCAAAGGATCTCAAAGGGACTTGTCACTAATTCCATTTTTCTCATTCCAAAAAATAGCATGTCAACCTTTAACTATTTTATTCCATACAGTACAATACATACTCAAATTTCCTACTTCCATTTTCATTCTTGTGACACCCCCAGTGTGCAATTGTTTTTTTTTTTTCCAGTGACTTGGGATTTCATACAGTCTTGATAAACAGGCTTCTTTGCTCAAATACAAGCCATTTGTTGCTCATAAATCATACCTTCCTTCTTCATTGCAGACATTTTGCAACCTTTTACTTGAATACTGGATATGATTGGGCAATTTTAGTTATGTAATAAGAAAATTGAAAAAAACTTCTTTTGAAAGGATTTGCATGAAAACAAAATCTCAGTTCAGTGAAAACTGAGGGAATTAGAAATTTTTTTTATGAATACATTTTTTAATAAAATTGAACTTTTTATCAAAATGTCTATTAAATAAAAAAATGCTATTTTAAATTGATCATTCATTATACTGAAAAACATGATTTACAGGATGATGAAAGAGTTCAATCCCATAACATCTTTTTTTGCAATAGAAGTACAGATTGATTTGTGAGATACGCACCCCAACAGCTGCCTGAAAGGATATGTTAAAAAATAGGAGAAAAATGTTCAATATTCCAAAACATTTTGCAGATTTTTAATAAAAACTTAGTTCTATTTCTTCAAAATCTGGAAAAAAAAATAAAAAAAAAAAAAAAAAAAGAAGAAAGAAAAATCTCAGTCTTTCTCTTCATTATCTTAAGCTGACATTTCCTCATCCTGGCAAATTAAATTCAAGAGTCTTTAGAACTCAACTGTTTGTAACTTTGAGAGGGAATTTTATAGAAAGAAAATTATTCCCTGACTTGGAGGCTGGCCAGGGCACTGCAGAGAATAGCGTCTCGAGAAAAAAATTATCTGGTCAAAACAAGAGATATGCTCATGCTATACTGTTTAATATAAAACTGTCCTCCTGGAAACAGACAAACTGTCAGACACTACCACAGTGACCATCCCAAACAAAGCAGTAAAGCATTTCATCACGAATGTTATCCCACACTGTGTAATTTCAGACAATAGATGCTAGTTTGTTAGCAATGTTTGAACAATTTAATAGGACATGTGAAAGCTGGTCAAGTAGAGAAAGGAAAAAATTTCCAGTCTATTACAGGAAACCTCAATGAGAAGAAAAAAATACAGAGAGACGATTGCTCCCACACAAGACCTTACCAGGTTGATATCTAGATGAATGCAGATAGTCCCTGTGTTGTTAGAGCTTTATTAGAGCCAACAGTGAAAGGATAAGTGAGACAAAAATTGAGACTCAAAGTCCAAAGCATGAAATAGGTGATGAACTAGTGACATCTCAAAACTACCATCAGGAGACCCTGTTGGGATCAAATGTAATCTCAGGAGAAATAATGTATTTGTCAGGAAAATATGTGTCTTGATAAGATAAAGCTTCAGTCATCTCACAGAGCAGTGGCTGGGCATATTATTCACAAATATCACAAATACACAATATTACAAACTCAGGACATTAAAATGAAGGTGGTACTGAGACTCAGTCAGCAGGATATGGAATGGAACATAGCAGACAAACAACCAGTAAACATCAGAACATACTTTCAAAACACCCTGCTTACAGAAGAACCAAGTACAAGCCAGTCTTTTATCATCACAAAAATAAATTGCATTGGCACCAACATCAAGATGCCGGCAAGGTAAACACAAGACTTTGTACAGTACTGGCATTAAAAAAGTGACTCTTAAATGCAGAATAAAATACCTTAATTCTCCAAGCAAGCTGGAAGCACATGAAAACTACAAAAGAAAGAACTTGGTGTGGAATATGTTAAGTTATACAGTGGATGAGAAATGAAAGCATATAAAAAGTTCTGCTAATCAGATTTAATGTTGCTGGTTTATGTACTCTAAGAAAAAGCACATTAGGAAAGGTGGCTTCCCAAGAAGGGATATTGCGTTTTGATAGGCTGCTTAGTGATACATTTACATCTGATATCTTCAAAACCTCTGCTTTCAAGAAGTGCCTCGTGAGAGAGGACACTGTATATGAAAGAAGGACTAAAACCTGAACTATGCACTGCTTTGGCTGTCTCTCTTTTTGTGTTTGAACATCAAACACCAAGGACATCACTTCACTTTTTGTTCACCTTTTTAGCTTACCCAATAACCCTTAACACTCCCTTTCAGGGAAGTATAACTTCTAGGTGCTGCCTTTTCTCCTTTCTTCCCATGAGTGCAGTAAAGATGAAGCTACTAATGTCCTTCAAATGAAATGACAACAGCTGTAAAAGAGAAGGCATTGTCTGGGGTTCTGAAGAGACATGTTATTTGTCACCTTCTGCGTTACCTGTTAGTGCTGTGCTGACTTATTGCTTTTTTTCTCTTTTAAGTGGAGTTCACATTTTCTCTAGCAGCTTCTTTGGCTTCTGCAGGCCTTTGTTTTGTTGTTTATTTTGGTTTTATCTGCAGGAACAATGCATGCTGTTTTTTCTATCGTGTTTTTTGTACACTGTGACCCAAAATCTAACACTTTCATTTCTTATTATCTACAACAGAAAATTCCATTGGTTTGAATTAGCTTTTCTGTTGAGACCAACCTCTGCCTAGCATAGAAATAATGACATAGCTTGTCTATATGCTGTAATGTGGGTAGACATTAACACTGTGCCAGTGTGTTAAGCCAACCAGACTCCACTCAGCCACAGTCATACAAGCATTAAACCTGCCATAATAAACCTAGCTGATTATGAACCCAAATATGCTGACTGCAAGAAGGCAGATGACTATCCCACTGCTTACAATGTCCCATTTTTTGCAGCTAAGCAGGGTTATGTCTTCCTACATGTCAATTGAGTTTGCAGCTCACACACCGTATCAAGGCACCCACCTCCAAGAGGAAGCCAAGCCAGTGGATTCATTTCATGTATCTATAGCACTAAATATTTGCAGTGTGCTGAAGCACACATTCAGATTGCAGCTTTCCCCTGCTAAGACTCATGCTTAAATAATTTTCAACTTCCTTTTTAATTATGTGCCTTAGAACCTGCTTTCCAGATTGAATCTTTACACTAGGCAGACTAGATCTATGCTAGAAGAGCATGTCTCATTTCAGCAGGTATCTGGTTGGAGATGTCACCCAGGAAGCCAGCTGTATTCTGCAGGGGAGGATGGAACATAAGTGAATAAAACTGAGGGGCTGAGGACCCCAGAACAAGCAAACATGGTGAGCAGGTTTGGATATGCACAGCATGCCTGCCCAGCAGCACATTGCCATAGGTGAGCAGAGCCTCTGATTCTCAGCCCCACGCATCAAGGACAGTCTGCAGTAGAGGGGCAATTAAAGCCAGGCTTAGGCTTCTGAGGCCAGGATTTGCTGTGTGTCAACTCAAATTCAGAGAGACAAGTAAGCTGAAAATGTCCTGAATTGTTGGCCTTTTCTGTTAGAACAATGTAAATCATGGGAGAGGGGTCAGCCGAGGAAGTAAAGGTGACAGGCAACTCCTTCCTGTGCTAACCAATAACCCTGTCAGGCCTTCCCATTGCACAGCTTCCCAAACCCCACCAAATGAGGCAGTACTCAGAGGGACAAAGAAATCCACTGATTGTTTTCCCCTGAATTTATCACAAGCATTTCTTGCCCAGTGATCCATTCTGTCCTGTACACCCTGAAAAATCACACAGCCAGATTATCAGAATTTGTAAAAAGCATCACATTCAACAATCTCTACAATACTACAATGGCTGAAGATTGGAATTGGATCTGATATGTCTGATGGTTACAGGCAGCAAATTCCCAAAACCCTTTATCATTTCAGGTCTCCCTGTGAGATTAAAGTGAGACTGTATTAACTGATGGCTATTGGTTGTCTGAAGTTTCATTTTCAGAGAGGTTCTCTTCAAAGGTCCACTTCCAAAAAGCAACTAAGAAATTCGTTTTCCCCACTGAAAACAGCTCCTCATTTTGGGAAGTACTGGAATTGGTTATTAAATCCTCCCAGAGGCAAGTAGCCACAACAGGTACCAGCAATATGCACTTACAGATTTCCAGTTGCTCAATGTGGGAGCAGAACTGAAGAATTTCTTCCTTCAGTCTTTTTTTTTTTTTCTTTTTTGCCTATCTATAGTTTTCCCTGTAAGAAAAGTGATATTTGCTGTCATAGCTTCACCCTCACTATGTAAGTTAAAAACATGCCCTTTCTCCATTACATGATTGCAGGCAGACTTTCAACTCTGATAGTCTATGAGCTAAAGTCAAGGAACATGTGCCAGCTGTTACAAAACAGTTTTCCTGGAAAATAGCCACCAGACCAGCAGTCAAACTAGGACATTCTACATACAAGGAAGAATAAAATAAAAAAAAATAAAAATAAAAAAAATAAAAAAAAGCACAGCAGTATGACACATGATCTTAATTAAGTCAGGAATGCCATGAAATGTCCAGAAGAAAACATGTCTATACTAACCACTAAATTTGATGATCCATGAACAATTACTGCAAGAAGAATACTGTGGCACTGAGTCACTCACCCCAGCATCTTCACTTTCCATTGAAATCTATTGCAGAAATTCAGGTATCTTTCTGTCCTGTCAAAATTTGGATACTTGCTCATCTGCGTATCTGAGGACATCACACTATGTGATGTGTCTCACATCCATCACGTGTCCTTTGTTCTCTCATCATCTCCCCATGGAGGAGGAGTATGTGGCGCCAGGCCTCTTGTTTTCCTAGTTGTGTTTTTTTTTCTGGTTTTGTCTACACGTGTTGCTGCATATTGGATAAAGCAAGGTCACAAAGCATGTCTCACACTTGGAGTGGAAGACTGAAGCTTATGATGGTCCTTAGCTTCTAAAGCTTTTGTTTTAATAGATCAAGAGCTTCCGTAAGGCTGTGTTTTGTTCACAGACAAGCTTTACCCAAGAGTGCTCTCTTGAGCCGGAAGATCAAAACTGTCAGTGACCGCCACCAGAACACCATTTATGTAGCTTTCTACAAACTTCAGTGGATAAATCTCAGGTGTCCCCCAGAGATTTCAAGTGAAGAGTTCTGGCTTGGGCCCATTTCTGATCAGAAATTAAAAAGGTTAATGATCTACTATGAGCCATGACAACAAGAGAAAATATAGCTCCTGTAGCTTTATTTAACACCCCAAACAACATCTGAAACAAATTTTCATAGCCTTTAACTTCAGGAGGAAGCTTGGGTGACTAAGACTGAGCTCCCGTGTGCTCAGAGGCTGGGGATTCAGAGCTAGGAGCCTATTCATCCTCCCAGAACTTAAGGACTTAGCTACCTCCAGACCAGTAACGTAATGTAATATCCAGGATGGGCTGTCGCAAGATATGACAATACTGCATGGACATGATTGCTGGCATGTATCATGAGAGAAGGGAGGATGTTTAGTCAGCTTGTCCAGGATGTGTTGAGAGCTGTTGACAGGTAGGAGGGCAGTTTTGGGCAGTTATCACAGAAATTGCAGATGGGTTATACATTTTAGAGGGTCTGGGTATCTCATTTGCAGGAGAATGAACAGCTGGGAGGGGAAGGGGACATGTGAGCACTCTCATCATGGGTGGGAGGTACTTCTCTGGGGCAGTCTCCCGTTGACCCTGTGCATTTTGATAGCAAGGCAAAGCAATACAGACATACAGAACTGATAGTGAAGAAGCCAAGGTGCACAGGAGACCACTGCTAGTTGTTTGGATTTAGCATTTTGGTTATGGAGACAAGGCATGGTTTTACTTACATAGTGAGGGTGAAGCTATGACAGCAATTTACCAAAAGGAACCGCTGTTCCTGCTGATTGAGTTTCACGTGTGGGACTGAAAACCTAAGTCAAAGAAGGAGGACAATGTGTGTGTAAATACATATATTAGCTATCCTGGACATTCAAAATTAATTGTACTAGAGGCAAGACAGCTTACATGTAAGATAATGAAGACAATGTCACATCACCAAGAAAAAACAGAGAATCACATGTTTAGCATATGCATATCAAGGTTTTTAATGTCATCAGAAGGGAAGTTCTTTTAAGAAATGTAAAGTAGTCTGATTTGGCTTGGACACAAGTATTCCCTTAGAAATGCTAATCAGTTAGGTAAAAAAAAATCTACAGAAGAATATTTTGTCCAGATCTTTTGTCCTAGATATGGGTGAAACAGGAATAATTTCATGATGAGGTATCTACTGTGTTCCCCAAACCAAACTTAGTATAGCATCAGTTCTAGCTCTACCCACATCCACCAAAAGACCTGCTCATAATTTTTTTCATTAGTATATTTTACTGTACATTGTAAGCATCATTTCAAGGCGTCATATTCATAGTGTGCTTCGAAACATGCACAGTTGTGTTTGTACAGGTCTGTACAGGTCTATACAGGTTAATTGTAACTTTACCAGTTATATGTTGCAAACAAAACACTGACGATAAAACAAGAGACAGAAAATCAATATGGTGTCAGACAAATTAATTACCAATGGTATATGGAGTTAAAAATAATGGAATGAGATCATCCACTTAGTTATTTTCAATGATCTGACTCTCTGTGATCCACTTCTGAGTTCAGAATAGTCTCCGTAGGTCTGCAAAGCAGAATAATTACCTTTTCAACCAAGCTCCTTTCCCCACCTGCTTCTGCAAGGAAATCTCAAACACGCTTCACCAGCCCCACTCATAGATAGCTGTTTGCTTCAGATCATACCAGTTACCACCTTGCTGAGACCTCCTGGTCCTCTTATATCTTATTATCCCAGTTGGGAAATGAGCACTTCCAAGTTCCAAATCCTTCCTCCTTCTCCCACTTCCTGCTCAGGTGCCCAGCATTGAAACCCAGCTAACAGGTCTGATCCTCACCTCCCACAAAGCCCTGCTCTTTCTCGCTGTTTTCCTATTTCCCTGGCCTGGATTTTGTTCCTATGCATTCCTTATTCTCCCCTTGCTTCTTTTGTCTGTCCTCTATTTTGCATCTTCTACATCACCCAGGCTTTCTGAACCTTTTTTTTCAAACTTCTTTGAAGGGCTTCCATAGCTCCATCCCACCTGCAGCTTCTATGATCTATGCTTCATGCCTTTAGGCTAGGTTTCCAACTCAAATGATAGTTACAGAATGTCCCTTTCCCAAGACAAAGGCAAATGTCTCTGGGCCAAATCCTGAGCTGATATGCATCAGCTTGGGCCCCCTGATTTCAGAGGAAGAGTGCAGGCTTAGGGCAGCTGGTACACAGCTTTGCCCTGAGGGATGACTGTAACACATCACACAGAGTTGAGAAGTTCTCATTACCCCAGTAATGGCTACAGCTAGTCCTGCCTAAAAGCCAAAGACGGGAGCTGGTATATTGTGGTTTTATAGTTGTGGGTCATTCACAGTTCTGTCAGATAAATAATAATCACAACAGACTTTGTTTGGCTCCTTTCAAAAACTTGAAATTGCTTTGGGGGAAAGGGGTGAAAAGCAACAAAAGGACTTAATTAAAGTGTATTCATTGAGGTCACCAAGTTATGACACATACATTTGGTTAAAAATATTACATTTTTGTTCCATGTCGCAAAAACTGGCACTTCAGATTTACAAGGCCAGTTTCTGTCTGCTAACTGTGCTGGTCTGTCTGGAGTCTCCCCTAGTGTCAGCAGAGAAAACAGTGGCCTCCAACAACCAATGTTTACATAGGACTAAATGTGATTTTTCAGGTCCCCCTCTCCCTGGATTACCAACCTTTAATTAATAGGGCTCAGGGGTCAGTAATTCAGACTTTCTGTACTATGAGATCCTTTCATCAACAAATCATGGCTCAGATCATACCTCCAGGCCCAGCCCTGAGACGGCAGTAGGTGATGACAGTGAGTCAGCCCAGGAGCAGCCCTGGGAGGCTGAAAGCTCAGAGAGCTCCAGCAGCTAGCAGTCCCTCTCCTGCCCTTTCCTCAGAGCAGGAGGCACCATCTACCACCAGCCTGTAGCCCTCCCCCATGACAGCTCAACCATCCCTGGGAGCCACTGTCTACCTGCCCATGGGAGAAGGAAGCAGCTCCACCCGCACACCTGGGCACAGGAAGGTTCACAATAGCCTTACTCCTCTGCATGGACACATAAATCTGCCCCAGCTGCCAAATGACTGAAATATTCTGCAAATGATAGGTCTCTGAGCAAGATAAATGAATTAACAACCAGGACTGAGCCCTTAGCTGGGGAGACTTAGAGCCACACTGATTTGATACAACATGGAGATTTCCTCTCACACACACCCCTCCCTCTATTTCCCGCAAACCAAAGCTGTTGTCCAGCAGATTCTTTTTGCAGTAAACTTTGATTAGTGCTTATTCCATTGCTTTGGCCATCCTTCTTTTTCACCCCCTTCCTTTTTTAGACTTTTTAACCTTACAGCTTTTAAATAAAAAATTCCAGTGCTTGCATAACTCTAGTGTGCTGTCCTGAGTGATGCAAGCCAACAAATCAAAGAGTAAAACTCACCTGAACAATGGTGCTACAAAGGAAGAAACAGACAACACTTAGCAGAAAGCTGCCAAGAGAGGCTATAGGATGCCGGATAAAAGCCAGGGATGTATCTGAGGAAACAAGGCAACTGCAAGAGATAAGAAGGCAGATAGAGAGATTTAAGCTCAAGAAGTAAAGCAGATTTTTTTAAATCAGGACAACAATAAAGACAAAGATGAGAGAGGAAAGCAGGAAGAACAATATTGAATTTATCAAGACAACACTGAACAAACAAAACAAAACTTGAAAGTACAGTAGTAGGAAGAAAGCACAAGAGCGGGAAATACCATTTTATTGCAGAGCTGGGAAAAAGAACTCTAAGTAACATGGCACAAATCATTAAAAGGAGTGGAGTATTCTACAGAGACTTAGAGTCCTGCATTCAGAGCAACTAGCTGAGAAAAGAGGTTTTACCTTCAAAAAGCACCTCTGAAATCACATATGAATGAAATATGTGGCCTGACCAAAGCATTAGGTCAAGGCACTGGCAGGCAGTTGCCTTTGATAATCTATGGAACAGCCTGTCACCTGTGTGCCCTTTCTGCTGTCTGTTTGGTGTCCTGTATAAAAAAAGCTGTTGGTTCCCCATGCAGGAGATGTTTGTCTCTCTCACAACAAAACACTAGGGCAGTTGGCACAAATGACTCTCTGAGCAGAGGCATTGAGAGCTGACTGGTCATAAAAGGATATTTTTTTTTTTACATTGTAGGTGACAGAAACTGAAATATTATGAATGAACAAATACATCAGCACTGCTGCAATCATATGACAGGGCCCGGGCTAGAAGGGCCTTTGAAGACTGTTTCAAAAGCGAAGCGCATACAGCAGCCTATAACACTAGCCATGCAGATTTGACTGTCAGCCCCTGAATATGACTATAGCAGCAATGTGTGGGATCAGAACAAACTTCTTTCTCCAACAGTGCCAATATACAAGTGTATATGAAGTGTCTAAAACCAAGGCAACATGTACAGCATTTCTCTAGTCTTTAAGTTCCCAGCCCTTTGTGGCTCAACAACTTTCTAGGCCAGAGATGTTTCTGTGTATTCAGGAATCCTCAGAAGGTTTGTTTTCTGCAACCTTGCAGAGCCTCCCTTTACAGCATGCAAATCTTTAGAAACATACTGCGAAGTGTCCTGCCGCTTACCTGCAACAAGGGGTGAAAAAACATTTCTGATCTTCCCCAGCCAGCATGATTTCATCCATCGCTATCCATCCTCATGATTTTACAGACCTCAGATATCTCTTTAATAATCTAAAGAGACATTCTCTTAATTGTCCTTTTTCCGTAGCTTGGATCTTCCCTGTGAACCTTCTCTGAATAAGGACAAGCACTGCCAGTGGTCTTTGTAGCTGATCTGTGGACCAGTAGAAGGCAGTTTCATATCAGGATTAGTGGTGGTTTTTTTTTCAGGACAGAAAAGAGCACAGTGGAAAACATTGTGTCTTTAAGAAAAAGACAGCAGGGGAGAGCTGAGAATACATTCAAATTGACTTACTTGGGTCCCACATGTGCAGATATCCAATCCAGGTGTAATGGAGCATTTCTGTAACAGGAGTGGCCTGTACAACCAGAAGGTCAGAAAAACCCTCTTTAACTCTTTTGATGCCACACAGCTCCTAAGCAGCACAGCAGAATTAACAGAAAGTGCCAGATCTCCAACAAGTCCCTTTTCCCTACTCTTTTAGCACACTGGTCCAGATTGCCACTGCACCAGAAGCTGAAGACCCTCAAGGATGGCAGAAGAACATGCCTTCCTCCTAGGATGAGCAGGAGGCCATTCTGAGTACATGAGCAGCTTCATTCTACCCCTTTCTCTAACACTGAATTGTTCTCAGGGGAGGTAATACCATACTGCCCTTATTTTAACCTCCATTATACCAGCCTTATAGTGCCCCTTAATTTTACTGAAATCAGCCACAGATTAATCCACAGGGATAGGTGCTGGGGCTGGTCTTGTTCAACATCTTTGTCAGTGACATGGACAGTGGGATTGAGTGCGCCCTCAGCAAGTTTGCCGATGACACCA
>JAOEHX010039205.1:0-10983 GCA_025448015.1 Bolborhynchus lineola | reverse complement strand
GATAGTGTTTGGGGGCATTCACAGATGTTTGTGAAATCCAGCACTACACTAGTATACCCCAGTCCCAGCCTGCTTCCATTAGTCAGCTTTGAGCTCTCTGCCTTCCAAAGCTGTCAGAGACAAATGCATTAAAGGGCTGCAAGACCTTTAATAGTTACAGGTTGGAACCACTAAGAAAAATGCAGCCGTACAAATATATCCTGTCATTTTCTTATTGAGTCTTAGATAATTCAGAATTTCCAGGAAAAACAGAATGTCAGACCTGAGATAGAAAGAGGAATGTATAAAAATGCAGTTATAGATTCTTTCTATCAATTTCACTATTTCAGCAACTGTCTTTGAAAAGTAAAAGTACACATGCATGCCAAATAACAGATTCAGTCCATTAATGAATTAGACCAGAAAAAGGCAGAACTGACAGCCCAGCAAATAAAATTTTTCAAAACCTACCTGTTCTTGCATATTTCTTTGAGCACTGTGGGAATCACAGAGTGATTTTGCCCTTTTAACCCTCTTTTAAGCTCCTAATCAAGTACATAATCTCGATTATGTGGTTATATCACATTTTAACTAGCATAATGCCAGCTAAAGCATTATACATATTTTCAGAATTGCATGCAACAATTCTTTGCTGTTCTAAATATCTGCTTCCAGAAATATATTAGAGTTTAAAACCCCCTAACAGGATGCTTAACAACACATCCCCAGGTACATAAATCTGAAGCAATGGAGAATATGGAAGGGGACTGGGACTTTTGATTTTAAATGACCAATTTTGTCAATGAATCAATTTCAGCAAGAGAAGTTAAGAGAGCACAGACGAAAGCAGCTATAGGACCTATTCAAGATGGTACAAACCTAGTTGCTCACACCTGCTTCATGCAGCCTCAGTCTAGTATTTCATCTACATACATTTTTGTGGCTTTCTGGAGTGTAGGTCGGAAAGGGAGGAGAAATAAAAATAATAAAAATTTAAAAAGTATGTTAATGCACAAGGAGGTGAGTTATATCTATAAAAGACAAGAATTTCAGAGGTTGAAGACTTGTGAGGACATTCTTCCAGACAGGACTTTGCTTATGCATATCAGTTTTAAAGATGAAAATAAAACTGTTGTGGGCTTCATAAGGGAGAGGGACATACTTACAGCCTGGTTTGTGTAAATGTACCTCAAAAGCAAAATCACAGTTAGCTGCAGGAAAAGATGGGTGGGAATTCACTGAAATTTTTCCAGTCTTCTTAAGTGAAATTGTAATTTGTATAATGGTTTCTCACAAACTGCAGCATATGTATGGACATGACCAGAAGGCCAACAGATGTCACTGGGGAAAGGCAGGTCAAGGAGAACGGGCCCTGAAGGTCGTGGGAAAGGGACAGTGAAGACGACAATGTGCTTACATGGTGCTCAGAAGTTGCACATGTACCAGCCAAAATTAGAAATGAGTGGTGGGACCAGCACACATTGTGGAAGACTTCCATAGGTCTGCTGCAGTGTGCAGGCACTGTCCCATTTCACTTTGTACCTTACTAACTCTAAGTAGCTTAATTTGGTCACAATTACAGTACTGCAAGAGACAATAGTGATTGCTTATCCCCTCTCCTCTCAAATCACAGTTGTTTGAATTTGTGCTCTGTCCTTTGCAAATTTATTCCAGCTTGAAGTGTCTTGATCAATTGTTACAAGTTATCCACAACTTTGATTACATATCAGGAAAATTTCAGCCACAGGTCTGGCTAATATCTAAGACACATGACTAAGAGTTTTTTCTATTTGAGCATAGAAGAGTATAAATGAAAGGAATAAGACTTTGAAGAGAAGAAACCTCCCAGTTATTGTGATCTCTATAGCACTGTGAAGGTTGCATTGGTTGGCTTGACAACAAGCTATCTGTACACATAATGTGGGACACCTTTTTTGGACTAAAGACTGTCCCGTATATCACTGCCTTGTACTGTATCTCCTTTACCTAATGCATTAGAATAGAAAACAAAAGGCTATTGGAACCTCATATTAATGAAATAATAATAATTATTGTAATTTCTTTTTATTCCTCCTTCCAAAGTCTCCTTGGTTGAAAAACTTAAGAAAGAATTGTCTTGGAAAGTGCCACTCTAAATTCTTTACCTCAGATGTATGCTTTCACCTAATAGTGCAGCTTTTATCAGAATGCTTTAGGCTACAATACATAGCAGCATTTTATGATTACAGAATCTACCCCTAATCTCCCAATCTGGCATTCATTACCTCACTTTAAAAACAAACAGAAATACCATAGCAGGACAGAAATCCAACCATAATTCTGTCCAATGCATTTGTTCCCTTGTTCTCTTGAGACAGAGATTCAGCCTGGAGACATGCAAACATGGAGATTTTCACCCCACTGTGTTTGCAGCAATGATTGCACTGATTCTGCAGGGTGATAAGACACACAAAGCAAAAATGGAAGAGAAGTTAAGTAGTACAGTCAGTCACTGCATTCGTTGTCTGGGGAACTGGTATGCCTGTGTTATTTCTGATTTGGCCAGTGGCCAGCTTTGACGTTGGGCAGGACACCTGGCCTCTACTTGCCTTGATTTTCCCTCCTGAATTCCAAGCCATACCGTGTTCCTGCTATTTGTTCTGGTGTATCTTGTTTTGTATGGTGCTTTTTCTTTTGAATCTTAGCTTTAGCTGTAGCTATCAGCTACTATAATCCATAATAGTAAATAAACATGAGTGATAACATCTCAAAATGTCAACTCAAGTGTAACATTTTGTGTTATATTTATTAGCACTTGTCAAGGTGCTTGTTTCATAGGGAAAATATATTCCCTGTATAATAAAATGTTTTTTGAAGGATGGGATGAAATTAAATTATATGTTTGACGCTGTGGAAGCGCGGAGAGCTAGATTATAGCTGTTTTGTCAAAACACCTTACATGACATATAAAATCTCCAAATATCTTTACAAAAAAATTGATCAAAACCAGTACCATGTCCCGATTTCAGCTGGGATAGAGAATTTTTTTTCCTATTAGCTGCTACCATGCTTTATGTTGGCTTTAGTCTGAGAATGTTGATGACACACTGATGGTTTAGTTGCTGCTTACTCCAGAGTAGTGCTTACTCTAAACTGAGAACTTTTTACTTTCTCATGTTCAGTGACCAGTTGCAAAAGAAGCCAGGAAGGAGCACAGCAAGGACAGCTGATCTGAACTATCCAAAGAAATATTTCATACCATAGAAGAGCAACCTGGGGAAGCTTGGCCAGAAGCAACAGATTGCTGTTTGGGAACAGGCTGGGCATAGGTTTGCATCACTCATGTGTTCCTGAATTTTATTTCTGCAATTGTATTATTAGTATTCTGTTTAAAGTATTTCCATTATTAACATGTTCTTATCTCAACCACAGGTTTTACCTTCTTCCTGTTCTTCTCATCCCACCTGGCAAGGATTGTTGGGGGATTTGTGTGGTATATAGCTACCAGCTGGGGTTAGACAACAGCATACCACCATTCACAAGGGAAATAGACCCAGCTATTAATGTCACATAGTTATTTCACACCATCTCATCCACATCTCAAGCCCACCAGCCTCAAAGCCACCATGACCCCGCTAAGCAAGTGGCAACCATTTATTTTCTGCAATAACTGATCAAGGGGAGCCATGCTAATCACTCACATACGGAAGTGTTGGGCTTTTGACTCCTAAGGACATTGGTCATAAAGAGCCCAATTTATGTCAATAGCATTTGGGTGCCTGAATGTTCAGGAGCCATACTCATATGTTTGGTGCTTATGATGTACAGCAGTGAAACAGTCACTGCAAGGCATGGGTCAGTGACCCCTGTTTATGCTTCCCACTCTCTCTCTGCTCCTGCACAGGGTAGCAGCTTGTTATTAAAGTTAAAACAGGGCAATGTAAGCCAAAGCCACTTACCCTCTTAAAATGTTGGAGTCTTTTTCCAGGGCAGGATAGTGAAGGATATCAGAGACAGAAGAATCAGACAGACACTGTTTAGTCCATAAAAGCAGAAAGAGTTTTTTATGGTTCATGCAGGCTAGACCTGGGAGAATCCAGAAGTATGGTTGAATTCATAAGTTTGATCAAAGGAGCAAACTTGGAAAATGGACAGAAATTGCTCATGCAGGATTTGGTTTTGCTCCTAGTGAAATAAACTATATTAGGATGTATAAAGAGGAGAAAACTACTATATGATTATACTGTAAAAAAGCCTTACATTAATAGTTAAATTCATGGCTTGTGACATCTTCCCCTCCATGTGCTATGAGTAGAAATGGAGAAATCCAAACAGAATGACCTGTTCTCTGTTGATTCACAAGAAAAAAAGAGATCAGCAAAAGCTTGTTTCTCATTAATTGTAATTTTTCCAGTCAATATCTTGCTGAAAGTCTAATCATCTTGAATGCATACACAAGAGGCATTTCCAGCCCAGCCAACATGATTAAGTAATAAAACTAGGTCTAAGAAGTTGTATAACGTTCCCCATGCACTAAGCATATTGGAGTACAATTAATTCTCATTTTCAGGAACTGCATTTTTTATGTATAAACATATGTATTTTCTGAGAATAAGAAACAACACTGTGTTACATTCCAGTTACTAGAGTCTTTCTCTTTAATTGAGAAAAATGTTAGAAAATAAGCTGATATCAGCCTGTCTCTGTGGCTACCATTTGGTTTAGACAGGGAGTAGTTTATTTTAATTTGTAATATTTAATGCACAGTGGGAGTTTAGAAGAAACTGCTCAATCCTTCAAATAAATAAATGGCATGGAGCAAAGAAAATGTTTCTATGACTGCTTTAAATCTCTTGGGAAACAGTGACTTGAAAGGCATGATTGTCTGAGCATTGACACAGATTACCAACAAAATCTGGCTCCAGGAGGTCACTGATTACATCAAGGCAACAGAAATGGCTATTTAAGTTTCAGTCATAACTTCACAGTGTGAGACATCTCACTGTTCTTTATTCATTCTAATATAGCTCTCAGCCAAATACCTTTTACTTGTTATATAGGTACTCATATGACTCTCCTGCATACTACTCTGCTGAATGGCCTAAAAAGACATAACAAATAACTACAAGTCAATCATGTACTTCTGTCCAGGGGATCATGATTTAAAAGATCGGTATCACATTTTGGTGTTTCTGCTTGGACTGTTATTTTAAAGTAGATGACACAGCAATGCATGAAATGAGTTTTTAAAATGTAATGAAAAATCATTTTCCAATACACTTTAAACTGCCTTTGTTAACTCCCACACTCAGAAACTATAATAGCACAATGCTAAGGGGTGTATTTCTTGGTGATGCTAATCATTGTATCTTGTGCTTGCTTCAACAGTGTTTATACCAGCAGTGGCTCTGGATCAGCAACTGCAGCTACAATATATTTCCCTTAAATATTTCTCGTCATTTACTCATTCCTTATTGAGCATTGAGATGTCGCTTATTGAAGCAAGTTAAGGATTTCAGAAATCTTCATTTGATATCTGTTAACTCCATGCAAGTTGCAGTCTCCTTGGCAATATTTTTGATTTTCAATTTGCACATCAGCTTTCATGTAAGCTGGATAGTGCACATTTTGTTCCTTGTCCCTTTCTGCTCAGGAAATTAAATAAATTAGCATTATTGGATTTTTGTCACACTTTACCTCTTAGCTAGATCAGTTAAAGTCAAAATGGTAAAGACAGCATTTTCTTGCATGAGAATATGTCTCCACCAAAGCCCTAAGCCCGTACGAAAATACAAACTTGTAGGCCTACTCTCTCGTACGTGGAGAAACTGTTCAACTGGATAGTTTCTGAGTAAGAAACTTCCAGGGTCATTTAGTGGGGATACATGGATTAGTTGTCTTTACCATGCTAATGATTCAGTCATATTTACCATTCCAGTTGCATTTTGTACCTTCTATTTATTGCAGTTTTAGTCACTACGAAAACTGACAGCTGACTGCCGAATCAAACAGGACTTGGAACATGTTTCATCCTGTGTGCCAGGGTGCTGCGTATATGAAAAGGTATGCAGGTCTATCAGTGCAGCCTCAGATGCACCAAAAATGTAGCACTAGCCACACAGGTAGATGCAGGACCCTTTCCAGAGTGGAACCAGTTCCAAGGATTTTCCAAAATGGGCTGTACAGAGGTGTTGTTGCAGAAAAGAAATATATTATATAGAGGTTCAGGTAAAAGTACCTCCAGAACCGAATGGAAACTCTGTACCTGAAGTCAGGTCTCTGACCCACCATGTTTGTGTGAGGGTTTTCATTCCTCTCTGCTCAGTTAGCTTTGGTTTCAGTGACTGATTTCTGGGTTAGTTTGGGGATTTTTTGTTTAGTTTTTTTGTTGGTTGGTTGTTGTTCTTTTTTTGCCAAGATTCACCTAAAGCTGTCTTTATTTGTCTTACAATCAAACCTACTGATACACTCCAGCAAATCCAGCACTCTTGTCCCCTGATCTGGCGCAGGGATAATTCTCTCACTGAAGGCACACAGTACAGCTATTTGACCTCCTGGCAATACTCTTCTTGATCAAAAAAGCAGACAATCACACCCTTGATAGCTCCCAGAGGACCAAATGCTCCTCCCAAACTCTGCTTAATCACTAGGGCCCTAGTTCAAGCCTCAGAGTACGCTATATCATCTCACTAGAGTTTTCAGATGCTGGAGATGAGGATCTGACCAGCCAAAGCAGTAAACACTGGATTTGAGAAAAAAGGCATGCAACGAAACAGGACAGATATTACTTTATTATCTGGTGAAGAAAAATTTCTCTTATAAAAGATCTATAAGAAAAGCCTGACTTTGTTGTGCTCATAGATTTGTAAATACCTCACCTGCAGGCACCCCTCATCTAGTAGTAAATCCAGAGCAGAGGAGCCAAAACACCCGTCATGTGGGTTATATCAGTGCTACTGCTGATGGGTACACCTGACAGTGCCCTGCAGGCCTGGCTGAGAGCACCAGGTCTGTAGAGGACTCCTGGACACAGCCCCAGACTTGGCTGCTAAGACTGGGTGCAGGCCATCCATCACCACTGTGCCCACTGCCCTGGAGAGATGTTGCAGTCCTGCAGCCCCAGAAGCACAATGGATGGTGGAAAGAAGAGAAGTAAGGCAGCAGTAACATCATGTTCAGACTCTTCCACCTGAGGAACTGACTGGGAGGTGACTGGATGATGACAGAGTACATTTCTAAGCCATATTCTTTTACAAACCATTTTCCTAAGAAGGTACTGACCCATCCACCTACTACAGGAATTTGCTTTCATTAGGACTAGATCCAGGCTCTTGGTGAAAACATGTGTTAGTGAAAGTTTTGGGTATCACATCTGCATTAGGGGAAAAATTGTCAAAGTTCTGCAAAGAAAACTGCAGAATTCCAACTTTTTTGAAAGTCATCGGAGAAGAGCCCCACCACTCTGAATATGAACAGATCAGTTCTTTCTGCAGAGCATCTTAAAGCATCATCACCCAAGTTTTCCAGAAGGGAAAAGCAGTTGCCATCTGGTTTTGATCCCCACCTGGGATCCTGTCAGCTGAGGAGTCACAGCTCCCTGCCTGGTGTGAGAGGCAGCACTGGGAGATCGCAGTGATCCAAGCAGTAGGCACTGGAGAGAGGTGCGCTGGCCCAGTTTCAGCAGAGAGCAAAACCCATGTGGTGTGCAGACATGCAGCTCAGGTTCTATAGGCTCACTGGCCACTGTGCTGTGACAGGGATTTTGATAGACATAGGAGGCTGAATTCATTCTTCATCACATCTTTCAACACATGGTCAGGTGTTATTACTGCATATCACCCAAGCTCTCTTTTATTTAAGTGGCAGCAAATCTCCTCTGAACCTTCTGAGGTTTATAACAGACTTTTCACAGACTTCCTTCTTTAAAAAAACTCCCTGCTGGCATTTTAAAGACCCTGGCAATTTGATGGAAATGTCTTCAAAATCTTGTTTAATAGCCTTTCACTTAACCTGTGCTCTTTCAGAGCTCTCCACTGCTCTTATTTCCATACAGAGCTCTTCTATGCCCTGAAGCAACCTCCAGATTATTTTACTGGTATACACATACTGCTAATGTTAAATGGTTCTTTTCACTTGTGCACACATCAACTAATCAACGTTAGGGACCTCCAGTCATCAATCTGAAAACGTTGTTTGCCATCATCACCACTGAAGCCTATAGATCAATAAAAAGATGATATTGCTTATATAATACCCAATAAACAAGACCTGTCTGAGGCTTACATATGGTTTCATTCATTCTAATAAAGCAAGTGCATCACTTGTGAGCTTTAGCCCATCAAATTTTGTAAACTGCTTATTCAGTTCAACAATCACTGACACAAGTATATTGTTGTATCCAAGTCTAGGTCAAGCAAGACTTACTTGATCTCATCTTATTTCCATAATAATCTCTGTCATTTCTATAAGAATAAGAAGGTAAGGGCACTTTTATTGCTGCAATAAAAACAGCAAAGTGATCTTCTGATGGCACTTAATTAGATTCATTTTATCTTCTTTGACTGAGCATGACATACTGTAACCCTTATTTATGAAGTAAAAATGAATGTCTTATGCTTCCTAACACAATTGAAGAAGAAATTACCATGGCATTCAGCTTAATCTGTGTTTGTATCTGACATAAATGATCTTAAGATAAATTACAGGAAATTATTTTCTACTCCTGGTAACCATAACAACAGATGAGAATTGGTTCTAGTTCAACTTACTGACTGTTCCTGAGCTCTTTCATAATATATAATAAAAATTATGAGACAAAAGCAATCCATGGGCTTTCATCTTTGTTTATATAAGAGAATTTGAGAAGCACAGGAAAGTAATTTTAGGTTTAAGTCAAGCTTCAGTTTTTCAGCTTTCCATCAGATGTAGGGTGAAATGCATTTTTGCTCCCACATGTGATGGTTTACAGATCACATAACTGATCTTCCCAGGGAAGGCACACATTGCAAAGCTCAACAAAAATTATGTCTCCATGAATTGTGCAGAAATGAACAAATTATAAGTTCAACTGGACAGGATTTTAGAAAATACTGCAGATCTGAGCAATCCCTACTAGTGTCTTTGAAGAAAAGCAGTAGCAACAGGTAGCAAATACATCACCACGACAAGCAGACATTAAAGAAAAGATCTGAAAAGCTTGGAGGGTTCAAAGAAGTTGAAAGAAGCAGGATAAGTCCCTACAATGAGTGGGTTTTCAAAATTGGGAAAGAGTCCTTAGTGTACAGGAAGCACTGATAAGGGATTTGAAGAAATGTTGAGCTTCTAATTAAACAAGTCTTGAATTATCACACAGTCACCAAATAATTTGGATTAGTAAAGACCTCAGAAGATCCCTAGTGAAACATAATGCTTACCTATTTTTTAATGCACCTTCAGTCCAGCATTTCTGTTGGGCATGGCAATGCTCCAGTTGTGCCAGGTCATCAATCTACTCAGCCATATGAAAATCAAAAGCACAGGTCAGCTTTCAGACAAGAGGTACCTGACAATACACATGAGATTTGGCAGAAGAAGAGATGGTGGCAAGAATTTACCAACTGTTGTTTCCCCTCAGCTGAGACTTTGGATGCAGCAATTTTGAGGTGGGGAGCAGAGCATTTTTAAAAGCCACAGGGTAAGAAGCAGAAAAAGGGCAGAGGTGTTTTGGAGAACCTTTGGTCAGGATAATATTCTGCCCAGCATGTGCTAATAAATTCATTTAGACACATATGTTGATGAAGAATGATGGAGAGTACAACAGCCTTTGACGGATGTGCATTCTGACGAGTACTAGAGATAAAAACCAGTTCTTCAGCCAGAAAAAGTTACATTTTCATGCATCCACAAGATACGTTTACACATTATAGTGAGAGAAATAAAGAACATCTCCCACCTACTCTAAAATTCAAGGTTAAAATGAAGCACAGATGTAAGGCCATCATGCCAAGGTTGAGTGGATGAACCTCTGGTATAAACCTACGCAAGTTAGAATCAGTGCAGTTAGAAATGCTACAATTGCATGGCAGAATCCATTCTTTCTGCTGTATCCTATAAAACCCTTAATATAATTCCTAAACTGATCCGGTTATGGGAAAGAAAAAAATTAGAACAGACAATCAGTATGGGACAGCCAGTAAGGTGAAGCAGGTGCAAAAACTCTTGGCTGTAGTGTGCGACAGGACAGGCAAATCTCAGTAACTGGTGTGTTTGAGGGACTGTATGAAGCTTTATTTTGACTGCAGAATGTAGACTACAAAAATTAGTGTTTACTGCATGGCCTGACAGGCAGTGGAACAGTCAGAATATATCAGAAAGATGGCAGCATGGCAAACAATTTGGATCTGGGTTGCCCTCACTTCATGTAATTGGATGTTGGAACATAAAGGTATCACATTTTCTCATGTGTTTTGCCCCTTTAAGGGAAATATATAGAGGGCACTTAAATCAGCACAGCCCTGTCAAGTTACTCGTTTACACCAGCCTAAGACCTAATGTATTATCGCTGAAAGTCAGCAAAGCTGGGTCAGTTTGCATGAGACCATTTGCAATTATTTCTTTCCTTTCTGAAAACCATTTGGCAGGTAATAATAAAATTACATAGCAATTAAGTAAATGTCATTACACCCAGTGGAAGCAATTCAATAAATAGTGAGGTAACATCCACCCTGCACTGGGCATTATTTGGCTTAAGAAACAGCCTTTCTTCCATGGAAGCATAGAATCATAGAATAGTTAGGGTTGGAAAGGCCCTTAAGATCATCAAGTTCCAACCCCCCTGCCATGGGCAGGGACACCTCCCACTAAACCATGCTACCCAAGGCTATGTCCAACCCAGCCTTGAACACCGCCGGGGATGCAGCATTCACAACTTCCCTGGGCAACCCATTCCAGTGCCTCACCACCCTTACAGTCATATCCAATCTAAACTTCCCCTGTTTAAGTTTGAGCCCATTACCCCTTGTCCTATCACTACAGTCCCTAATGAAG
>JAOEHX010039204.1:0-10263 GCA_025448015.1 Bolborhynchus lineola | reverse complement strand
GCATAGTGCTTAGCTGTGGTCACTGGTTCCTAACACAGACAGACAGAAGGTTCAGACTGAAAAGTAGTGCTTTTCTGAATGGCTGCTCACAGTAGCTCTATCTATGCTAGGAAATTAAAAAGCACCAGGGGATTTTCCCTATCACTGGATCCTGACTTTGTGCTTCCTCAATTGTCCTGGTACAGTTTTGGCTTAGGCCAATTAACAACTCTGTGAGTAATTCATGGGCATAGTTTGTCAGGTAGCAAGCACCAGAAACTCCTAATATCAGTCTAGATGTATTTAACATATTTGACAGGGTAGGACTGTTTAATACACGAAACACACGGTTATTCTGTACCTCAGTATCAGAGAGAAGTCAAACGTGAATTCAGTTATCTAACACAGATAGAGCTTTCTCATGGTAGCTTGTGACCTTTACTTATTCAGGGCTCCCCTTCAGACTAATAATGCCTTTAGAAAAAAAAATCTGAAGGATTTGGGTATTTTTTGTTCGAGTGCTTCTTGAGCTCACTCTGAAGCTGGCCCTTGGTGACTGGTTGATTAGCTAGTTAGCACTGTTTGATTAGATCTTCACCGACTACAGTGAGAGCATAAAGATTTACTTTTAGTTACACTGATCAGGATCTTAACCCTGTCTTCCTGTCTACTGCAACTTGGTCATACCTTCATGGTGATTCTCCTTTGACCTTTGCTGATCTTTGCGTTCAGTATTGCCTGTTGCATTTCTGCATTTCCTGTTTCAGCAGGACACACTTGCCATCTTTTGAAGAAATTCCTAAGCAACTTTAGCTTTTCATCCCAGCCATTCTTGTTAACTTTGTACCTGCATGTTTAGCTTAGCAGAAAGACTCCAGGATGCGTGGAGCTGTTCATAGAGTCTGGTTTTCCAAATAAATAGAAAATTAAAATGGCTGCAAATACATTTCTGCAAGAGAAATTACTTCAAAGATCAACTGCATTAAAGGCTAATATTCTTAATAGCACTTTCATGTCACAGTTAATTAAATTTAAAATAATGTTTCATGCTTTAAGGGACATAAGCTTTCAAATTTCTAGTTTGTGGTGCAGGTGGAAAGAACTCGTATTTCATACTTTCCACATACAGCACAGACTGTAACGCAAATGGTGCAATATTATCCTGGAACAGTGAAAGGAATTCCATGGGAAATATAACTTCATGAAGCATTTTACCTGAGGCTGAACTCATAATCTCATCTACTGATACAAACTGTTCTTTCTTATTCGTACTGTTTCATCGAAGGCATCTAATCTGCATTTCCAATGCTTTTCTCAGGGGAAGTCTTCAACTCTGATACACAGATATATACAGCAAAACAGCCCTGGCACATATAATCTGTCTGTAGAACTAATGAAAGTATTTTTCTTAATGTGACTGCCATAAAACATTAAAGTCTCTTCATTTGTCTAATCCTCTACACCAGAAGCTTTCCAGATGTGTTGCTCCCACTAGAAGTAGGGAGATTAAAGTCTCTGAAGTGCAAATAAAATGTGAATCCAGTAAAGTGAGTAGGTAAAGATTTCTTTTATTCTGTAAAAATTGGTCCTCCTAGCCATAAGATATTCTTTCTCTCTCTGGTTTTAAACCAGCAATATTTTAATCCTAAATTCTTCAGTGGTAACTGAAATGTGCAGTTAATCCATGTATAATTTAAAGTATGGTCTTCATAAACCAGCTTTCACTAATACCATTATGTCACTGTTTCAGTCCTAATAAACGATATCATTACAGATGAAGTGCATGTTTACTATTACTGGCCAATTTTCCAAGCCTCAGCTCCCAAAAGACCGTGTTTCTTCTCATTTCTATACTATGATTAGGAGAAAATAAGTAAGTATAGATGAGACCTCTGAGCTGGGTACATGCAAGGCGAGAGTAAGTTGCTTACCTGATGTCTGACAATTCATCTCATAATTGTGGTTGAATCATCTTAATCTGAAAATAAAATTTGTGAATGCATGAATGATGTATTTATAAAAATGCAAATGCATAACTGTTAAATGTTAAGGTAGAAAACTATGCTCCATCCCTGACGGTGTTCAAGGCCAGATTGGACACAGCCTTGGGTAACATGGTTTAGCAGGTGGTGCACCTGCCCATGGAAAGGGGGTTGGAACTAGATGATCTTAAGGTCCCTTCCAACCATAACTATTCTATAATTCTATGATTCTATGCACACTTGTGGTGGGTTAACCTTGGCTGAACACCAGATGCCCACCAAAATGGCTCTATCACTCCCTTCCTCAGTTGGAGAGGAGAGAGAAAATATAACGAAAGGCTGATGGGTAGAGATAAGGACAGGGAGAGATCATTCACCAATTACTGTCTCAGGCAAAACAGACTTGTCCTGTGGGGAAGGAATTTATTTATAAGCAAAGAAATCAGAGGATGATAATGAGAAATCAATAAATAAATCTTAAAACACCTTCATCTGACCATTTTTTTCAGACTTTTGGAAGTAGCTATAGGATTTTTAACACAGTGACAGTAGGCCTATTGACCACAGCTGTCTCAGCTATGAGGGGAAATGCATTTCTTTACAGAGTGCTGCAGCATCCCAAGTAAGTCCTTTTGACAGTATATTACCAAGTGGTATGGACTAAATATCTACTTACATAGAATCCGTTTCTGACTGCAATCATACAACTATAAGCGTAGAATAATTCCACTGAAATACATGAGCTGAAAGACCTTCTTTCTCATCTTACTTAAAATAGTTATATACTGTTCAGTTTTGGGGTGTTTTTAACATTGGAACTTCATCTAACACATCGCGAGATGGGAGACTTGTGTTCTGACACAGCAGGGTGATATGGCTCTGTATTGCTTGGCAATAGAAATATACTAAATAAGTGATTTTGGAGCTGTATCTGCCCTGCCAGGGTCAATGACTACATTTGCCAGTTATGCCATGCACACCCACTCAAAAGCTGCAGGGTGAAGTCATTGGGTCTATCGAGATTTTTTTCTGTCACAGGGCCATATCAATCAAGTTAAAACTCAGCATCTACAACATAAGTTTTCACACATTAATCTATGGTTCTTATGGAGAATTAACTATTCACAGGCAGAAAAATGTCTTCTGCTAATGTGTGCTTGGAACAGAGCAGTTTCCAAACAGAGTTTGGTTTTAATATTCATTACGTATATGTGAAAGTAAACGTTAAAAAACCCCTCAGCAGTCCCAGAGATATGCTGAGGAGTTTCGTTGTTCTTGTGTTCTGGCTTTCACTCACTTGTGATAATGAATTATAGCAGAGCTATTCATGGACTGCTGCTCAGCAGTCCCATTACTAATCTCTCACTTTGGAAGAGGTTTTACTTACCCGGTTGTGATTGAAGGACAGAATAGTGATGTGCTTAATATCCTGTCTGTAGACAGCATTTTCAACTGCATTGATCTCATTACAATTGTTAAAAATCTGGACAATTGGGGTCTTTTTTTTTTTGCCATCCACAAGTCTTCAAGAACTATCAGAAATGTTACTTCTTACTGCCATGATGAAGGAGGAGGAGACCAGGTGCTCCTGCCACTAAGAAGACCTCCTTGGGCCAGGACAAGTGCACTCTGGAGGAGCCAGCCTGCCCAGATGGAGGTTTTAGCCCCTCTACCCCATTAACTAACTGTGTGGTCTGTGGAAAAGCAACATTGTAGGAAACCAGGATAGTGGCCCGAAATTGTTCTAATGATCCATTTTCAAACAGCAGGAGTTGAAAGTGCGCTTCAGCAGGTTCGGCAACAAGGACTAAAAAGTACTGTGTCATTACAGTGATGGGTGCAGTTTAAGCTCCCTTGTGCTAACAAGTTGTTTCCTTCATTCTTCCTACTGCTTCTCCCTGTGCTTACTGTGATCTCAGTGCTTTTGCCCTTCTCCCCTCCTTGTGTGTCTGTGCCTGTCACCCTTGTCGCTGCCTTTTTTAGCTGCTCTCAGTTATCCCACTGCTGCCTAAACATAAAGCCAACAGATAGAAAAAGTATTGATGTATTCATGTTCTGCCCCATGTTCCATGGCAACAAAACAATTTTAAAAAAGTCAATTGCAGCATGGTTTTGCTTCGTGATTTCCCTAAAGTTGTGCTGAATCACCATGCCTACCAAAAAAAAAAAAGATGGGGCTAGCACTGCATCCTTTGCTGGCCACATAGTTCACAGGCTACCTGGTTATTAGATCAAGAAAATGCCTTTCAAGTATAAATGCTCCCATACTCCTTCACCTGTTAGTCATGTTCTGTGTAAACAGTATAAGCTACATAGAAGATTGTGTTTCCATTACAGGTGTGTAAAGAACTTAACTGAATGTTGTCATAATTCACAGGCAGGACAGAATTTAGGAACAGAAATTGGAAGGATAGAGTTGCCTGTAGGCTGTTTGCTGCCTGTGAGACTGTCAGAGACATAAATATATTTAATGAGGAAGAAGAGACATTTCAGTCTTTCATGTGACTGAGATCATTTAGTGCAGTTATCAGTAGCAAAGAATAGAAGTATATGGAAAAGTACATGTTCATGGTTTAATTCAGGCTTCTGCAAAAATGGTAAAGAACTTATGTCAGTGGTAAAAGAAGAAAACCAGGGCAAAAATCCTTAAACTCTGGTTACAATGATGGCTAGAGTGGACCCTCCAAACCCTTTTAAGCCAAAGCTTTCTGACCATCTGAGCTCAAGACACTGCTGCCTTAGCCAGGCACATACACTAACTCTGAAATGTGCAAATAACCTGATGTCCCAGCCAATCTCTTTCTGCAGCAAAGAGAGGCTGGGCAGGTAAAACGCCTTTTAACTTCACATTTGAGATGTTTCCTTTCTTAAGAACTACAGTTTCAGGTCTATGTGAGTGATAGCAAAGAGAAATCCCAGGTTCCCCAAGTTATAAATTTATATAAAAAAAATAATTCTACATTGAATAAGACTTGCACAGTTCATATTATTAACCTGGGCATTGGTTCCTCTGCCAAGTCATTAGGCTACGGATGGCTTCATTAAAAGGCTGAAGAGACATTTTGGATTTCCATACAGACCCTAGTACTAAGCATATATAAATATATATGTCTATATGGGCCAAACCCTTGTAAGAAAGAGTGACATTTAAATTTCCCATAAGCTCGAGAAATATATCCCTTTGACAAAATGGACAGTAGATATTTGTTAGAGATTATATAATCTATGTTCTGGTTTTTGTTCTATGCCATACACCTCTCATTGTAACCATGTCATATTGTCTCCATATCTTATCCAAGAACCACACTGTCTTTTCTGCCCTACAATTAGTTGCTTCATTTATTTCAAGTGTGTTCCCTCCATCTGCTGCTGATAGCTCCACATGTCTGTGGACAGCCACGTCTCTTGAGTTATGTTATTTCCACGGTCAGCTTTCATTGAGGTAATGGAAAATGTCTGTGCCCATAAGCCCTTTCAATGATGGTTGTAAATCATGACTCAAGCTCTTGAGAACACCTGTTTGTATATCTGTGGTTAATTCCTCTCTGGTTTTAGATCTAGCTTCTTAAACCAAAGTGTTATATAGTGCCAGCAGAACCTACCTGCAGCCGGAGCTGTACCCAGAGAATAAACAATTAGAATGACCTGTAGAAAAGTGATTCTGTCACTCTTCATAGTGTTAATTCATTTCCTTATTTCAAATAACATATTTGATATTTTCCCCAGGTTTATGGTCTTCTTGTATGATATTAGATTGTAGCCATCATGAGAGCAAAAAACTGGGAAACATATTGCAGTGAATATCTGTCTGTTTATGTATTCATTTACAGTGCATCAGGGAGCCATGTATTTAGCAGCTTGAAAAGAAGACCAGGATTTAGAGGAAATGCTTCACTTCTTTCTGACTGATGGCAGTTTAGACATTGAGATAGCTGTTTTTAATTTGGATAAGATTTTCACTTTTCATCTTTGATGGAACTAGATGATCTTTAGGTCCTTTCCAATCCTAACTATTCTATGATTCTGTGATGAACAGTGGAATCGAATGCACCTTCAGCAAGTTTGTCGATGACACCAAACTGTGTAGTGCTGTCAACACACTGGAGGAAAGGGATGCTATCCAGAGGGACCTGGACAGGCTTCAGAAGTGGACCTGTACAAACCTCAGGAATTTCAAGGCCAGGTGAAAAGTCCTGCACACGTATCATGACAATCCCAAGCACTAAGACAGACTCAGCAGAGAATGGATTGAGAGCAGCCCTGACGAGAAAGACTTTGGGGATCTGGTGATGAGCAGGTCAGTATGAGCCATCCAAGTACATTTGCAGCCCAGAAAGCCAACCATGTCCTGGGCTGCATCCAAAGACGTGTGACAAGCAGATCAAAGGAGGTGATTCTCTCCCCTTATTCCACTCTTATGAGACCGCACCCGGAATACTTTGTTCAGCTTTGGTCCCCCAACATGAGAAGAACATGGACAGAGAAGAGGAGGCTCTGGAGAGATCTTAGAACAAATTCCAGTACATAAAGAGGTCCTACAAGAAAGCTAGAGAGAGACTTTTTACAAGGGCATGTACTGATAGGACAAGTGCTAATGGCCTTAAACTCAAAGAGGATAGATTTAGATTAGATATTGGAAGAAATTCTTTACTGTGAGGATGGTGAGCCACTGAAACAGGTTTCCCAGAGAAGTTGTGGCTGCCCCATCCCTGCCAGTGTTCAAGGCCAGGTTGGGCCATGCTTTGAGCAACCTAGTTTATGTGAGATGTCTGGGGCTGGAACTGGATGATTCTTATGATCTAAATCAAACCAATCTATGATTCTATGATTCTATACTGTGTTGTCTGATCACTTCATTAATTACAAATACTAAAATTGCAAATACTAAATATTAAATACAAATCCAATTGTTATAGGATTATTGCAATAACTATCTAAAAAAACACAACCTGGAAAAAAAAAGTAAATACCAACACAAAGATATCTTAGAAGGAAACAATAAAAAATAATTGATAGCTGTGGAGAAGCAACAGAATAAGTAAAAGCAAAACTAATAAAAACAGTACAAGTTTACTTACAAAACTATTAAAAGATCTTCATGAAATAGTAAACCTTTCCTTAGAAGTATTTTGTGAATGGATGCTTAAGTGCTATGTTGATGCCACCCTGACATTCTTAAGTATCCATTTGGAAATTATACTGTGAGAGTGACAGAGTAAAAGGTAAAGCTGACTGTAATATGTAAACTTTCTGTTGAATTTCTTTTGAAAGAAATCTCTCCTGTAAATATGGCGAGAATGTAGGTATTCTTTCATCTTCAGGAAGAAAGAGAATTCTCTACATTTTCTGTGTGTTTCTAAAAATCCCACTCTTTGGTAGCATTTTGCGATGCAAATGAGGGGATTTTTTTTATTATTTGTGTAAACTGCAATATTAAATGCACAAAAGAATTTTGTGAGCTATGAAATGCTGGAACTTCTAGCTACATTCTTGTTTGCAGTAAGGAAAAATGAGAATAACTCCATTGACTTTAATTCAGCTTCACCAAATTGATACTAGCATAATTAGCTTTCTCTGGCATCTCTCTTTGTACTATGAACTTTGTATATCAGCCTCAAGTGATGCGCCTTTTGGCCCATGTGTCTGGGTTTTCTCTGCTCTGAAGCCAGTCAATCCCTTACTTTGGGCAGATATGTATGCTCATTTTTCACGTTGGCAAAGAGATAAATATGGCTGACGCACATGGAATCAGAATGCGAGTATTCCTGAGTCGCACAGTATAAACATTGCCATGGTGACTGGAGACTCCAATAGGCAAAATAACGAATAACTTTTAGCAGTGTTCATAATAAAAAAAAAAAAAATGAGGGCAGAATATCATATACTGTACACTTCATTAATTGTATTAAGAAAACTGAGTTCAATATTCCTTTATTTTTTCCCTAAAAAATGGAAGTACAGCCATGATTCCTTGTTATCTACCCTTAACCAAACTTCAACAAATCTGTTTGAAACTCAGTGCTTTAAGTATTTGAATTGACATACTCTTTTCATTTCACCATGTTCCTCTTGAACTACTTTCATTCTGTGCTGCACATCTCCATTTTCAGGTTCTTGCCAAATGCCCCTGCACATGAATTGTAGTTCTAATCCTGTACGAATCTCTGCCGGTGTTAAAGTATCAAGGAGAGGTTGTATTTATCTGAATTAATTTTCACTTCTAAAGTTTATGTGAAAACTAATCAGTTTTATTAAAAATAAATTATTTTTCAATGACAGCAGTAATTGCTTCTTTGCTACTCTTACCATTATCATTACTATGATATGTTAACATTATCATTACTAAAAGCAGTACATGCATAACTAAGGAACACAGGAAAAGAAATTGGTTTTAACATTATTGGGATAGGAAAACCATTATATGACATATAAAATGTAAGCTTTCTAAGGAAACCTAAGTGTAAAACCTGATGAAAATGAAATTTAAGAGAAAAAAAAAACCTACATTGCCTGTGAATATTTGTTAAAATGTATAGTAAAAGCAAATCAAATAAAGATACAGGCTGTGTCTATGCCAGTAAATTGAACAGCATGAAGGAACCAGGATGAGTTCTAGCACCTGTATCTGGTTTATCTGTACCCATGGTCCCTGACATGGTTTTGATCCAAGACAGATAACAGGGTCAGAGGCAGTGCCTAGGCATTGTTTGGGACCAGGAATGGGCCTAACACTGTTAACAGATAAGCAGCTTGGATTCAGTGCGTGATGTCGATGCACATATGCCAGAAAAAAGTCCCTGTCCTGGTTATTTACTAGGAGAAACAAAATTGGGTTCACTTTTTGTTCTCTTTTGAAATCCTGTAACTACTGTAGCAAATGTTCTTATAGGTAGGAAGGTTCATCAAGACAAGAAACTCAATGAAATATTCTACCACACATACAGAAAGAGGATACCACACAGACATGATCAGTTGACTCTGAAGATTGTTCCCATTAAAGAGACAAAATCACGATGCATAATCCATTACACTGATTAATATGCTGAGATTCAGGCTTTTTATATTCTTCAATTAACTGCATTTGTAGTCAGCTTTTGGTAGATGAGAAGCTCAACTTGAGCTGACAATGGGTGCTCACAGCCCAGAAACCAACCATATACTGGGTGCATTAGAAGAAGCTTGACCAGCAGGTTGAGAGGTGACTCTCCCCCTCTGATCTCATGAGACCCTGCTCTGAGTGCTGTGCTCAGCTCTGGAGCCCCAGCTAGTCCTCCAAGAACTCAGCAACTAGACACTGCAAAAGAATCACCCTGATACTTCACCAAAAGCTGTCATAGAAACAATAATCATGCCTGAGATGAATCAATTTGGAACACAGCCTTTCTTACAAATGAAGAAAAAAATGACATCATCTTCCCTTTTAGTTTGTCTGAATTTAATGCTGTGATAAAAGCAATATCTGCCTCTTCTTTCTGATCTGAAGTCATTGAGTAAATATGACAATTCAGAAGCAAGAAGAGAAAGGTTCTGTATACTCACTTCTTATCCACAGGTATCAGATCTGTGGCACAGCTGCCTAAGCTGCACTGCTTGCTTTCATTTCTGTCCTGGCAATTTCATTGCAGAATGATTTAGGTGATTCCTGAGCAGGTGGTCTGTTGTTAATATATTCTTCCCACCAGTGAAGAGCCGAACATTTGACTCAGGGTTAAAAAGACTACTGGGCATCAGGCCACTGAAGATTAAGTGTTGCAACACGGAATAATTTCAAAGACTTCCAAGGATCTGGGACTAAATAGCATGCAAGATACCACCACTGGAAATAATAGGGAAAGCTGAAACAAAATCTTGGGATTAAGTCTAAAAAGCACCAAGTGTCCCCTTGATTTAATACTGAGGACAAGCAATTTCATTATGTTTCCATTTATTTTTATGTATGTTTTAGAAATACATTTAAATCTAATTAAATGTGACAGATTGTGGAACAGCAAACTATTTGCACACAGGTTGGTATAGTGAAAATAAACCACAACTAAGCTGATTTTTCAGAGCAACCAAAATAATCACTTGATGTGAATGGTGGAGATGGGATGAAGAAAACACTTCATCTGTTTTTAATAAAGCTGTATTTTCTATAATTAATTCCCTATTATTTGTTAACTAGAAATATAATATGGTATTTTCTGACCCATATAACAAAACACTATCAGTGATAGAAAAAGTTCTCCAGCCTTCTGCTTTTATGATATATCTCTATTAAAATACGGTTTTTTGTTTCTCATGGCAATTCAACTGGTTACCT
>JAOEHX010039202.1:8358-19816 GCA_025448015.1 Bolborhynchus lineola | reverse complement strand
TGAGAAAGTTGGGGCTGTTCAGGCTGGAGAAGAGAAGGCTGCGTGGAGACCTCATAGCAGCCTTCCAGTATCTGAAGAGGGCCTATAGGGATGGTGGGGAGGGACTCTTCATTAGGGACTGTAGTGATAGAACAAGGAGTAATGGGTTCAACTTAGACAGGGGAAGTTTAGATTGGATATGAGGAAGAAATTATTTACTGTAAGGGTGGTGAGGCACTGGAATGAGTTGCCCAGGGAAGCAGTGAATGCTCCATCCCTGGCAGTGTTCAAGGCCAGGTTGGACAGAGCCTTGGGTGATACTGTTTAGTGTGAGGTGTCCCTGCCCGTGGCAGGGGGGTTGGAACTGGATGATCTTAAGGTCCTTTCCAACCCTAACTGCTCTATGATTCTATGATTCTGATTCTAATACTGGTGGATTGTGCCTCTTTAAAATGTACTTTAAGCAAATATCATTACTTGATGATCAAAAATCAAAGTAAAAATCATTATTTTGCAATTATAACTAGCATGTATACGTTTGGCTCACTTCGGGGTTTTAGAAATCTTCAGATCACGAGGTCCTTCTCAGCTTTCGAAAATCTGAATGTGTAACTTTATCACAATGAAATAAAACTGAATTTTTCACGTCAAAAATATCCAAACAAACGTGAGTATGTTGCTAAGCTGCAGCTCCCAGGAAGAATGACAAAGTCATGTTACAGAGCTGTTGTGATTGCCAGGGGCTCTAAATGGTCAAGTATGGAACAGAAAGTATTTTACAGACTTTTATCACCTCAGATGATGAAATAAATTTTGTGGTCAGCATCCATATTTTTTTGCACTGATTTCCCTACATTGATAAGCTCAGAGAAAAGAAGTTTTGTTTGGCCTGTCTCTGAACTGCTAAGATGTAGTCTTCCAGCAGCACATATAGCACTGTGTCTGAACCATTATGAACTGCAGGGTTTTGATATTTCATTACTGTTCTGGAATTGGTTTGTAACAGAGAAGCTCCTGTCATTGTCCTGTCTAGTCCCATATTTACAGGACATGTCCTTACTCCACTGTTTGAGAGCTTTACTGGAAACAATGATGGACAGATCTTATTCTCTTTCCATGGACAATTCCTTCCTTTAAAGTCCCAATCAAATTCTTTAAAGGTATGCCAATGCAGGTCTCGACACAGAGAAACTCAGAAAAGTATTCTGGCTCTTTCAAAGGATTCACTGCAAAGAAAAAGACAAATGGTGAATAATCACAACTAGTAAGCACAAGCCTAATGACAAAGTCTCAGATGGATTCAATATTGACATAATCAAGGAGCCAAAAATTAAGCTGGATAGATCTAGGCTGTTCAAGAGCAGGATGATAAATGCATTTAGCACCAAGCCTAATCTCACCCACACCCTTATTGATGAGATGATTGAGAGGAAGCAATATTGAAAAAGATGTACAAAGGAAAAAGTGACACCAGACTAAGAGCACTGATCAGTACTAACAAAGCTAGGAACTGGATCAAAGTGGACCTTGAAAAACGGCATCATTTTTTCCCAAATGACTGCTAAAGTCTTTTTGTGGGAATAGGAAAGGACACATAAACCCTGGGGAGCTAGGAAACTTAGTTAACTTTAGGAGGTCTGAACTGCAGACTGAAAGCTTCCAACTCCAGTCATATAAATAATATCAGAATGAAATAAATATCTGTGTCATGATGATGCATCACAGTTTAAAAAGCATTATAACAAAAAGATGTCAGCAGAGAGGAAATCAAATGAGAAAATTAAATACATAGAGAAACAAGACAAATTCATCATACGAGGTGAGAGAAATGCTGAACAGTGAAACAAGAATCTGCAAAATTTGGTGCTGAGCAATTAGAGCTAGATGATCTTTAAGAGCCCTTCCAATTCTGACCATTCTATGATTCTATGATTCCATGATGGAGTTTGGTTTTCTCAGTACTTAATAATTTCTCTTGCCTTAATTAACTGAGATAGATATTAAAAGAGATGGAAAAAGCCAAACAAAACTCTTAGTATAGCTGGTAACAGGTAGAAATTACAAATGGTTGAGCAATACAAACTGAAGTGAAATAAACAAAAAAAACACCTAAGACCACTAATTGGCATAGAAATTCTAAGCACACATAGTTCAAGTTTGTGCCTATAATTTCAGCCAGTGTTAGCTTGAGTGATTTTTCAGCTTTCCTGCTTTCAAAAAAGCAGGTAAGGACCACCTGCATCTATCATATTCAGTTAAAGCTTACTAGAGGATAATTTCAATTTGCAACTGAGTTCCGGCCATGGATGTTTATATTTGGTCTTCACTAGAATAAACCTTAATGTTCTGGTACATTTTTGCAAAATTAATTTGGTCCAAAACATTTAGATTAGGATCAGAATGGTGAAGTTGACATCACTGAGTAAAAGGTGAAACGTATACCATACCAGAAGCATTTTCATAGTACAATGTTAAAACAGCCATGAAAGAGACTTCTTCATATGTCCAGATTTTGTGCTACCACAATCAGTGAGTTGTATAACATCATTCAAAATAACACAAAGCTCTATCTTCAAAGCAAGGTATCCCAGACTACAGATATTTAAATCAATGATATTCTAATATTTTGAAAGATCCTCCAATTTCCATTCTGCCTTATTTGCTTGCCAGTTTGATCCACCTATCCTTTTCTTTGTGCTTTCCCATAGACTTTCTGCCCCTATATTTTCTCATTAAGGGTAGTACTTCATTGCTTTTGCTTTGTCACCCTATACAAGCCAGGACCTTATTTATACTCCCATTTGTAAAAAAGATTGTCAAGATTTACAAAAAGTCACAAAAATCACATAAAAATCATAGAACCATAGAATGGTTTGGTTGGAAGAGACCATGAGGTCATCCAGTTCCAACCCTCTGCCATGGGCAGGGACACCTCACACTAGACCATATCACCCAAGGTTCTGTCCAACTTGGCCTTGAACAGTAGCACATTTGCATTCAGTGGGTAAATTTGGAGCTTCCAGAACTCATGATTATGAGCATTTAGAGGGATTTGCCACTAAAGTGCTAGGAAATGTCTTTTCCTTGTCTTTCCCTCCACCAAGGAAATCTGAGCTATTCATGTAATTATAGGACAGGAAGACCTAGGTCACTCATAAAAAACAAAAATAGCAAAAATGTCAGATACCACACTGACAGACTGACCTAAAGACAACTGCAGTCAATGAAGACGCCCTTGATTTGCACAGGCTGTGAAATGGGCTCTGACACATGCCATTGTGTTTGCAGTTACCATTCAAGGACTTATATATTTTCTTAGGCACTTAACACAAAGCAGTGAGCCAGCAGGAACACAACTGTGTAGAGCTGCTCAAAAGGCTGGGTTATTTTAATGGGGCTGAACTTTTGCCAATGCCAATGTCTCTCTCACTGTTCTTTAATTGTATTTCCCATAACTAGTCAATATTCCCCTTTTATTTAATATCTACAACTTCTTTCCTTCTCTCATTTTCTGGACTCACTGATAGATGTGGGGGTTTTATGTGCAAGTTTCTGCTTTTTACCCCTTAGATGTTTTGCAAGCTTCAGTTTTGCCTTTTGATAAAGACAAAATGCTGTATTTATTTTGCAGAGGTAAGAACTAAATGGCTGCCTAGCAATGTTGTGACATCTTTCCAGAGGTAATATGTATTCAGAGAAATGAGAGGCTGCTTCCCAACCCAAAAAAAGCCACGCTTACCTTGAAATAACAATAATAATGATAATAATGATGAAAAAAGTGATAATTATAATAATGATAATAATAACAACAATAATAATAAACTAATGCACCAACACTTTGTAAATTTCACTTTATAAAGCAGGTAAAATGCTGTACAATTTTAAATCTGATCTCCTAATTATAAAATGTTCATTGCATTGCAGTATTCTTATGTTTATCATTGTTCCCTGCCCAGTATTTTTTGTATGGATCTGTGAATTTCAACAAACTTTTAGAGGAAATTTCCATCAGAAAAGCATTAATTTCCCATATATTTTGTTATACAGATAAGTAGAAGGAGGAAAGTGAAATTAGCAGAGAACCTTAAGCATAAATTCTGCATTATATTAAGAACAAGAAAACACCCAAAAAATGGATTAAAAAATCAGACTGCACTTGGTGAAACAAGAGATAATATAACTTAAATATATAAAAATTAGAAAACCAAACTTTCTGAATCCTCTCACACATTGAACGTTTGGTTTGACCTCATTTTTACTTGTCTTTTTCAGACCAGCCAAGGAACTGATTGCATGTAGGAAAAGATCTATGCAAGACATAGCCATTCAAGTCTGCTCTAGTAACTAGAAAGTAACCAGTCATAACTGGAGGAGCTTGTATCTGAAAAAATGCTGTAATAAAGCTAGAATTAGTCCGAGACTCTCTCTTGTGTTAAATGACAAAAGTTAAAACAAAGGTAAATTAGTAGACATCTCAAAATGCATTGCTGTATAAGCAAAAGTTACTGTGTATTCGTTACACATCTTATGCTTCATTATTTTAAATTCTCTACATCAACTTCACGTAGGCACTGCTAATAAAGGATGACTGATGGTGAATATAACAAATAAATGGCTATTTCAATATAGATTTAAAAAAGTACTTATAATGTTATCTAAAGCTGTGAAACTTGCTCACATTTCTGATCTTTAATATTCTGTTATGCCATAGTAATTTCTGATTTACAGTGTTCAGTGTGCAGCCATACATGGAGGAAGATATTAATTGTAAACTTGTTATTAATTAAGTAATTAATTTATCTTGGCAACAACAGCATTCCAGAAAAATACAAACAAATGATAATAATATGTAAATAACTTTTTGTGCATTTGGAAGTTAACCTCCAAATCTTTCCTTCAATAATGGTGTTTTTCTGCATTAAAGGTCAAATCCTACTTGTTCTCTAATAATCTCATTGTGAGTCAGTGAGATTAAGAATCAATGGAGAGAACTTTAAGCCTCATTTCCCTGGATTCTGTGTGCATTTCATATTCCAGACTGAAAGAGTCTCAAAGATTTTGACTTTGGAAGTCTCATCCATGGCAATAATTAATACTTCTGGTAGCAGCTGCAATCTTACCTTTGTGGTTTATCAGGTCAACTAGGATCTGTGTGACCCCTGTGTATTTCTATTGAGATCAGAGTCATTGTGTAACCTTTCTGGGAAAGAACACACAGATCAGCTGATATTTAGTTTAGTGGTGGACTTTACAATCCTGGGGTAAAGAATGGGCTTGATGATCTTAAAGGTCTTTTCCAAAGTAGATGATTCTCTGATTCTACGATATGGACATATGTTGTTATTGTTTAACCCCAAATGGCATCTAAGTACCACTTAGCCACTCACTCACTTCGTCCTACCCCTTCCAGGGATGGGGAGGACAATCAGATCCTAGTATACTGTGGCTGTACACTCACAATAAGGATGTTAATATAAGACAAAACTCATGCCAGTTGTCTAGAGCTCCAAATGTTTCTCAGTATTAATGGCCTTTAAACGTCTGAACTGGGGAAAAGTAACCTGATGTCCAACAAGTTATTTTCACTTCAGTGTCTTACAAAGATACAGAGCAATGCAAAGTGAATATAGAAATATGAAGTCACAGTGTTACAATCAAATACTTAGGATCGAAAATTGTTTCAAATTCAATCTGAAGAGAGCAGCACAGCATTTCTCTATTGTAACTAAAACACATCTAAAGCCAGGTTCTGAGTACCATATTCGCCCACATTTAGCTGCTGAATTCATCAAAACTCCCTTGCAGCTCCCTCCAAAGCTGCATATCACCCTCATGACTCAAACAACCACACTCTGATCATGGAAGAATTAGTCTTTTTAATCCTTACCACACCATGTTTTCTAGAATTTTCTGGCACTGAACATAAGAGTAATGTCTCAATCATCTGTATTTCCACTGTTGGTTCATTTTGCTTAGATCAGTTGGTGCAATGAGTCTTACCGCAAATGTATTCCCTCATGTTTTTGGCTAGTTCCTTGTCATTTTTCTTTATTTTTTGTCCCAAGTAAAACATTTGAAATTTCATCTGAACTGGTCCTTTCCACATTGCCTCAATCTAGGTGTCTGGGTAAAGCCCTCTTCCAAAAGTACTAAGAAAAAAGTGACAATTCAAGTCCTTTTCATGTTTACGGTAAGAGTTAACATCCTTTATTAAACCAGATGTTATAACTGGAAGAAACAGAGGAGATTTGAGACACAAATGTTATTCCTCAGTTCTGTAGTATCTCTTCTTTGCAATGCTGAAAATTCTAAGGTTTCCAAAAATTTTGTATTAATTACTGAGTAAGCAATAAATTAATCTATGAACCATATTGCTGTGCAGTACTGTTGGCTCACACTATGCTACATCCCTGGTGGTGTTCAGGGCCAGTCTGGACAGAGCCTTAAGTGACACAGTTTAGTGTGAGGTGTCCCTGCCCATTGCAGGGGGTTGGAAGTGGGTGATCTTAAGGTCCGTTCCAACCCTAACTATTCCATGATTCTATGATTATTGCATTAAATTTGAGTCTGACTTTTAAAAATCAAGTTCACTGCATCTTCCGTAAGCGAATGCATATATATGGATATACGTGATGGTCAAAAGAAAGCCAACTGTGTTAATACCAAGCAGAAATAGAAACAAAACTATTTGTCAATGTAATCTAGAATGAAAGTGGCATGAATTTGGCAGGACTGGAAAAGAACAACTCAATGGAAAAAACTGTAAGGAATCAGAACTTTACTCAGTAGCGAGAGTCCTGCTGTGTAGGGCAGATTTACCTACACTATGACATTAAGACAAATTTTACAAAATACATATATTAATACACTTTTTGCAGCCTTATAGTATCTGCTATAAAGCTTGTAAATAGCAGCAGTATCTTTAAAACAGTAAATGAAGACAGAATGCTTACCATTTAAAAAATATGAATATGACCAAAATTCCAGAAATATAATGTAGGTTACATTGGTATGATGCTATAAAAGTAAGAACTGGAGCTAATTAATTTCTGTGTTATCTAAGATAGTGTTAAAAACTAAGGATTATTGCTTCCAAAGCACTGGATAGTATAGTAAGTAAGAGACTGTGTCTTCCCTAAAACTACACACCATATTATAGAGCCCTGTAAATTTTCTTAGGTCATTAACTAAATCTAAATGAAAGGGGGAAGCAAACACTGCAGAGCATTTCTTCCCTGCTGCTGATTTAATGCCCTTTCATCCCCAAATCTCCTCATGGAGACCAGGGGAGAAACTGTCACTGAGCAGTGGCATGGGGCACATCCCAGCTCTCTGAAACCGATGGGACTTTTTCATGTAATTCACCTCGTGGGCTCAGCATCTTTTCCCTCTCCTCTTTTCTGAGTTATTAAAAGATAAAAAAGAGCAGCTGCTGCAGTAGACATAAAAATTGACAAACTTACAATAGGTGATGCCACCTGTGCCTGCCTAATTTAATCACAGCCCAAACAATCTGCCATCCGTTTACAGTGGAGATAATGTTCAAGAGCATCTGAAAGTGACTCAGAAGCAGGAGGGTGAGGGGAGAGGAAATAGCATGGGAACAGTTCGCTCAAACACCCTTTCAGCTACAAAGAAAGTTTATAGAATATGGCTAGTGGACATGAAAAACCCTTTCCCTGCTTTTATGTAGAGAGGGTAAAAACCTGGTAAACAGCTAACAAACACCATATCAAACACTTACATGCCAGATGGATTCAGCTGTATGGTATTATATCAGCTACTGCTGAGCCATCTGTAGTGAATGCTCCTTGCCAGTTGCTTGGCTTAGAGAGTGTTTGGGAGGACATGCCAAGGGAGGAAGAAGCCCGTTTGTTGTACAGGCATAAGTATCTTTTCTGCTGATCTCTCATTGCCTTGCCTGCAATAGTCTCCACTTATTTTATATGTTAGTATAACTCTGGATATTATCATGGTTAATCCTTGTGATTCTGTATGAAAACTGTGCTTCCAAATTCCAAATACCCACTCCACATGCTCTCAAGTTTAGCAGTTTACAAGCTTTCTCATTAAATTTTCAATTCAGGCCTGACATAAAAAATACCAACAAAAACCCAACATGGAGCAGAAGAATAAATACATCTGATTGTCTTAAAGAAGCTTCTTCCTTAAGATCTAGGATGAGTTGGTGTGACTTGCCTGCGTGAATGGTGGGTATTATTCCTAGGTAAAGCCCTCTGCCATCTGATATGTCTCCAAAACAAGACAGTTTATGGATACAGGACTTACTTCAATGAGCAGGTTTATGTGTGTCCATTTTCTGAAAACTGCATTTCAGTGTTGTGTTAACAAACGTGTTAGTAGTCATAAAAATTGTCTTGAACACAACAAGATCTAACTTTTGGTGAAAACGTCATTTATCTGATACAGACCCTACTGCATCAACATTAAAACTTTCTTCTGTGTCTTTATCACACAAATAGAAGCACAGGGGTTATATACAGATTTTGTCCTATTCAGTGATATTCAGAACTTGCCCCTTCAATAGTACTAGAGCCAGAGGATCTTCCTAAACAAAAGGAAATAGATTTTAAAACAACAATAAAAGCTCTGGCCTTTTAAAGTCTTGTTTTCCTCCCCATTTATCTCACTCTTTCCTGAACTTTTTCCTCATATTCTGTTCTTTTCTCCCTGCCATTACCACCAGTAAGGAAGGACTTCCCCAAAACTTTCACCCCGAAGGGAAATCAGAATTATGCTACTCATATTAGTGAGGTGGTTACTGAGGTGCAAAATTATTATTATTTAAACTCTGAAAGCAATTAAATCATGCAAGATTTAATAATAAAAGTACTGCCTTTGTGCATACTACACTGTAGTCTTCCTGAATAACAGCCATGCACTCTACATAATGAAAAGTTAGCAGAGACTGCACTCCCTGCACCAGTCCAGGCTGTCACTAAACCTTTAGACAATATTTAAAGAATGACAAAAGCACACACAAACTTGCTGAAACCTGAAAGGCTTCAAGGAACTACTCAGTATGGTTTGAGCTGAGGGACACTGGTTGACAGTTATACATGTGAAGGGATCTCTAAGATATATTTCTGAGTGCCTTCTTAAATATTAAAACCTTTATTAATTTATTTTATTGTTCTACATTATAGCACTATTTGTTAATCTTACAAAAAACATGTTTATTTTATTTTATTCTTTTTCTAGAAAGAAAATGAGACCCAGAGATTGGAGTGTGCTAATGCTTAAGACACCCAAATATAGATGTCTACACACACAGAAAGATTGTCTTGTAGTCAAAAGCAAAGCAGACAGTGCATTCAAATGAATCTGGAGAATGACTCAACTCACCCAAATTAGACACAACAGGATTCAGTCGTCTAAAGATATGGTTCTACTGCCAGTTGAGATGCTTTAGGTTATCTGAGAGGCCACAAAAGACTTAATGAACACAAGGGATATACGGGATCAGCAAGAGGAGACCAAATGTTTATCTATCTTGACATACAAAATCATTATACATCAGCGTAATAGCCTTTCAACAACTTGTACAGACTTTATTCTCAAAACAGCCTTATGGAGCCAGGGAATGAGCTGTGTTTCTGGATTCCTGTTGCTTAATTGAAACAACCTTCAATTAAGTAAGTTTATCAAATTTAGATTACTTTTAAAGCATTTTAAGTTTCATTTATCATACAAAGACCTTGTAACACTATTTGTAAAATCTTAATTTTGGATGAGAGGGAATTTTGTGACTTTTGACACCTTTCGGAACTTTCTCTTAATTAATTAAACCATGTTTAAGGCAAAAGTAAACAGGAGGAAAGAGGAGCGAAATAAAGAACTCTGGAATACCTTCTCATCTGGAACAGTACTGAGTCCTCTGAGACCATTAGACATCAGTATTATCAACACTTGGATGCTTCCAGGCTTTGTGTGCTGCTCAGTTTTGGATAACCAATTGTTACTTGAATAGAGAATAGATGTGGTCAGAACTCATTCATTTTTTTTAAATGATAGAAAAAAATTTTGTCAAATAAGTCAATATTACATCAAATTTTCAACTGAGATATGGTCATCTAAATGGGGGTCTTCTTTTTTACTAAAACATTAATCTTTAGTAGATAAAATAATTATTTTTACATATGAAAAGCTTAATTGAAATTCTGCTGTGCTTAAAATGTTTGGGGAAAAATATCTCTGCCAAGTCCTTAATTTGACTTTATTCAAAAGTCATCTTTAATTCACTTACAAAGTTTCATTTTATTTAAGCAAAAGTTAAAGGTCTTTTTATTGGGTGTGGAGTATTTTTGGAGGGGTGTTTGTTTTGTAAAACATCTTGTAGAAGATGTTGATTAATAACTAATAAAAAGCTACTTTTAACAGACTTGGTTTTAATAAGTTTTGGTGTAAATAGTTGGAGAATATACTTTTTTCTGTCACATCTCTGGAAGTTTTTGGCGCCTGCAGTTTTGTTTATGTTTTTGCATCTGACTCAGGCAGAAAAATGTATTAGTATGTTTTTGAATGATATTTTGAAGGTAGTCACACTTAAAGGCTAAAACTCCTGAAGATTATTGTCAATAAACTAAGAATTTAAGGTAAAATATACATGACCTTGATTAAACTATAAATAATATTTTTCTGCACTGTCTCATTATTTCCCCTTAGTAATCCAGTCTTAAAGCATCATACAATTAGTTAAATTATTCTAACATATGGGTTATAATACAAAAGAATCCTTCCACTTTGAAACTGTTCTTTCAGTATTTCAATTACTCCTGCCTGCCCAAAAGTGTATTCCCAGAGAATGAATAAACTAATTGAAGGCACTTCTTTATTCATTTCATACTGTCTTTCTTCAGGGGATATAATTGTAAATGAACAGATCTAAGAAAACAGAATGAGTCACTAAAGTTAGGCTTCAAAGGCCATTTTCATCCCGTTGTGTATTTTCATACTAATGTCTCTTTTGTTTCCCTTTTTCTGTTCCCACTGAAAGTTAAAAACCATGAACTAAATCTTTTAGAAATCTTAAGAGAAATATGTCAAAACATCAACAACTTTTGAAAAGGTTTTTCAATTCTGAAAAGGAGTTGAAATAAAAACAAAAGCTTCACTGACTTAAAAACGGCACAGTACAATTAGGCAATAGTAGCAGGTGCATGTAAGGCTGTTTCATGTATGCTCTTTTTATATATGTGTATATATCCTATAATAAAGATATTGAACTGGACAGGTTCAATCAAAACAATGTAGGAAGATTTAGATTTGTCTTGCAGTTTTTAATTTGCACATGATGGTGATAGCCTGGAGCTTAGTGAGGAATTTTGAACCCTTTATTGTGTAAATATGCATTTGGAGGAAAAAGAAATCCAAAACACTTTGTAAGTCAGTATTCAATCTACTTACCATTGTTATAAGTGAGGGGGGGGGGGTGGGGAGGGTTAGTGTGCAATGGAAA
>JAOEHX010039201.1:9290-28277 GCA_025448015.1 Bolborhynchus lineola | reverse complement strand
GAAGATTCATATAATCAAGGAAATTATGTTTTTATAGCTTGGGATAAACAAACCCCAGATAGTGAGAAACTGGAATAAAAGGGTTTCACCTTTATAATTCAGAAACCTTTATAGTTCAGGTTTAGTTATATGTATAGCTGGACTCCAGAGTCTTAGTGTTAAGTGGTACAAGTCTTCAAATATTCCTGCTGTTGCCAGTATTCTCAGCTGTCCTCCCTCAGTGACCACTTAATCCCCATAACTTGTGTGAGGAAGTCACTGCTGAGGTGGGTGGAGGTTACAATATCCAGATGTATTCTTGCAGATTAAGTTCCTACTCAATGTAATCCCAGTAATGACCTAAGAGACTGAAAAGAGCAAACAGTGCTCTACAGCCTGCTCAAAATTGACACCTTTCCATTCAGTAATAACATGGGTTTAGCCAAATCACTGCAAGTCACTGAAGAAGCCTTCACACTGGAAGTACACAGCTGTATGTTCAGTGATGCAAGTGATACATAATTCATTGTCTTGCTCATTAGTAACTACTTTTAAAAAAAGGTCATCATTAAACCACTTTAGCTTGAGAAAATACAAGTAACAGAGAAGTATTTTGCTCAAAACATCAGAGCCAACGACAGAATAGGGAGCAGAACCTGGAGCACTCACTCATCCCATCCTCAAGCCATCCCTTATGTTGCATTGCTTCCCAATTTAATGTCCTAACTGGTCTACCCATGCTGAGTGCTTCTAAGTGCTCTTGACAATTTGCCCTCATGCCATTTTGTAGCACCCAGCTTGGTAAAGGAAATGCTTCTAACTCTTGTTATGAGTCTTTTTTCCCAAAAATTCAAAGTGTAGACCTGAAATTTTGGACTACTCCTTGAAATCAGCACTTCAGGCCCTGAATGCCCCCATCACCCACTCCATGGTGGCCCAACATGCCAGACACGCAACTGCATCAGGGGACTTCTCTCCAGGGGCCACAAGCCAGATGACAAAGAGCCAGGATAGCTGAATACCTTTGCTCAAGGGAAAGCAGGCCAAAGAATACAAAATGTCAGCAGAGGGCATGTTACCCTTGATTGAGTGGAAAAGGGCCCCCGCTGGCTGGAAACCCAGAATTAACAACAACAACAAGAAGAAAATTACTAAGGCTTGCCAGCTGGGGAGAGACATCTGGCTAGTGATCAGAGGGGCCTGTGAGTCAATTAATCCATCTCCAAGCTGGATTAGCACACTGAAATATGCTTCCCTTCACTGTTGCAGAGAGACCTGTTGAATGAGCTGTAAAGATGAATGGAACTAAAGAAATTTCATTTAGATGAAGAAAAATGGCTCTGAAGTAGTGGGTGGGTGGTTTTTACATGCCTTATGTGCTGGAAGGATTAAGCACAACTCAGAGAATTCAGGGCATGAAACAGCCATTTGAATACAAAAGCTTTTGAATTTGAGATCTGATGCATTTAAAATTTGTACCTAGATATTTGCCTATTTATTTATCATGCTTATAGCCTAGCTGGGATGAAAGATACTGCAGTCATAAATAAACTCTTTTCATCCATTCTTTGCCACCTGTATTGTAACACATTACTCTGTGTGTGTCTCCACAGAAGCTGTTCCTAGGCTCTTTTGCTATTATATGGAATGGCAGGACTGTTGCTCAGGGATATCATCCTGCATTTAGCTCTGGAGATTGAGACTCAGTCTCCACCTTCTCTGTCATTGCAGATCAATGGGACATGGTCTCCTTAGATTCTTTTCAGATAATCAGAGATAGGACTTGAAGGGAATTCTTTGGTCACTGAGTTCAGCTCCTGCTTTCGTAAGATGTCAGGTCATATAATCTTTTCTATGGATTTCTTAATCTCCCTCTTCAATTTTGATTTTTAGCTGCTATTCTTGCTCTTGGTAGGTTTTTCCAAAACTCCATTTTTGTGCTGTTTAGAAACTTTTTTATAATTTCCAATGTCTGTTTATTGAGGACCAAGTTACAGTCATCTGTTCTTGTGCCAGAAATGTCTTTTTCTCTCCTCCCCTCTGAATACCCTTAGGTGTCTATGGATAGCTGTCAAAAACTTCAGCTTCCCTTTTACTCAGCTAGATAAGAGAAGCTGCATTGCTCTCCTCCCTTAAAATAGGCTCACTGGTCCCCCAGTTATTGCAGTATTGCAGTAGTCCTTTTCTGCTTGGGATGTAGTACATAGTGGAGACCATGCACCATATGCATTTTTAATGTGGGCACCTTGGTTTAGAGCCTGAGAGAGGTTAGCTCTATGGGTGCATCACACTGTGGGCCTAATGTTCTCATTGTTTAAGAATGGTCAATTTAGGAGGCTAGCCATAGCTATTGACACTACTATACAGCTCTTCTTCTGAAGGAGTGTGTACACTTCTGGTCATCAGTATTCATGACTCCGGAACTCAGAGCTTGCAACTACAGCTCCTATATAGTCACAGACACCAGAATATACTCATCCATATCACTTAGTTGCAAACACAACTAAGATTTGGCCAAGATATCTCTCCCAAAACAACTCCTGGGAAGAGGCTGGAAACTCAGCACCAGCAGCATCCACAACAGCCTCATGGGAGGCTGGAGACTCAGCACCAGCAGCATCCACAACAGCCTCATGGGATCTGACAATCCATTCCTAGAGTGATGAAGATTTTAGCTGTAAGAATGCAGCTGTGCCAGGTGGCATCTGTACCAGAGGCCCATGACCCATCCTATTTCCTACAATAATTGCAACTAAACTGCAATTTTAGCTATTTGGGTGATCAAAGGAATGTAGAATTAACCCTCTGAGATCAGGTAAAAGAGATTTTGAATGCCTTTCAAAAATCCCCTTTATACCCAAAGAGAGTTTTATGTACAAGAACTGTCCACAGCCCCTGGGAATTTGTTCCTCAATTCCTTTAACTGGAGCATCCCAAATGATTTCAGTTGTCACATGTCATGTCTGAGAGACAGTGAGCTTTGACACAATATATACCTTCAAACAGACGCAACCTTTCTCCAGGAGGCAATGACAATTGCTGAGCATGATTCTCTTCTGAGTAAATATGAAATTCCACAGGCAGCAGTCAAAAGGAATTAACTCTCCTTTAAGAAATTTTATATGAGCCCCCTTCTTCCCTCTGTCCCTTTGCTATCTTTCTCCTCTCTCAATGGAAGTGCCAAAGTAGATAAATTCAGTAGATAAATGTCTCTAAAAAACAATGTGGCCTAGAGTAATTTAAGCCCAAAACTATGAACATCTGTACAGAACTAGGGTCACATCAGGTTTGGAGATATCTCGTCTCTTTTGCTACTATGTCACTCAGTGTTCATTGCCAGCTATTACTGCTATCCATCACAGACAGTACCAGAGATAAAGAAGGAAAGACTCTCTATTGGCACATGTATGGAGCCTACTTTAGTGGGTGTTTTGCCTTGTTGAGACTCCTAATTATACTGACACAATGGTTAAACTACAATATTCGCCACAAATTCAGGTATCTCACCTGATGAACCAGGGAGGCGATGAAAAGTGTGTATCTGCCTTTTTCTTCAAGTGCAAAGGAAAGACTCAAACTTGGTCCCAGTCTGGGACATGTTTAGACCCCGTGAAAAACACTTTTTGACTTGAGACCACCATCAGTTCTTCCTCCTTTGATAGTGTCTGAGAAGAAGCAAGAGACTTACATGTAAGCTTTACGGAGAGGAGAGAATACATGCAGACAGGGATCAATGCCACGGACTACAAGGATGCAGAAGCACCTCCATCTACTCCCCTACAGGTCTCAAGAAGGCATCTCAGGAACAACCCAGCTGGCACCTTCTCCATCCCCACTAGCTTTTTGCATGCCCTGCTCAGTATGCCACAAGTCTGGCTTCTTTTCTAGGACTCCTTATTTTTGCTCTGTGCATGTACAGTGACACATTGAGCACTGTGAACCAAGAGCCAGTGGCATAGGACTTTTGTTACATGTGCTTCTACAGGTATTCATCCATTCATTCCCTTCCTGTACTCCAATTAGCAGCCGAATGCCACTAATTTTTACAGTTTTGAGATATATATATACTCCTCCACTCATTTCACAGTTCTGTTCTAATCAATGTATCTTCTAGGACCTTTTTATCCATAAATCAGAAAGTAATTTAATGAAACAATTGATCATAAATAGATATGTATGCCTGAAAATAAAAATTTTAACATGAAATGCAGGTAAAAAAATATTTGAATTTATGGACTTCATAAATGCACCTCAGCTTATTCTCACAGCCCATCAGTGTGATGAAAGGACTCCAATTTGTCTTATCACCAGCAGTGAATATGTGACTTATAGAGATGGAGAAATGTGCCTACAGCCACACTTGACGCAGAACTGTAAATTCAGTTGAGATTTCCTGATCATCAACTCATAAGTTAATCACGATAAGAGAAAAGAGTCAATTAGGGCAGCTCTAGGAGCATGAAGTAGCTCTAAATATCCCTTTACAGCCATTAAGCCATGTTACTTCAATATGGCACAGCAAGAGACAGAAGGGAAGGGCCAAGGAAAGACAAGTGTGGTCAAGGTGATTGTCACCAACCTAATCTCAGCCAGCTGTCATCTTATAGGTGTTTGCTGTCAGCAAACACAAACCACAAACAGTGGCTGTGCCAGAAACAAGCAGGCCCTCATTCAAGGAGGAAAAGCAAATGCATATTTTAAACCTACTTTCAAGATGCCTTGAACTTACACTTGCATAAAAGGGAGCCTATTTATTATAAAAAGAAAGTGCTGTTTAAAAAGAGATTATTAGCTTGTTTAAGAGCATGTCTAACAGAAACTCTGGGAATAGTGAGGTGTTTGAAGCAGATTGCCTACTTCATTCAGATGTGTCAAGGAGCTGATCCAAAGAGACCCAGGAACTTTTAAAGGCACTGGAGCAGGCCCAATAATTTCTAGTACTAATAGGAGCTGAGCTGTTAGCGCTTTTGTATGACATCCTGTAAGAAAAAGCACTGGCATTTGGCTTACTCAGGAGAGATTGCAACATCTGTTATTGTACAGACCAAATAATGATACAAAAAAAAAACCAAAAAAAAACCAAAAAGTGAAAACTCCTGGCATCCTGTCACCATTTCAGATTTAGTGAGGTCTTAAAATATTCCTGCATAGGTAGAGAATTTTGCTGGAAGAGAATCAACACAGTAACAGGCTCAATTACATCCAAATTTCCTGCGTAAGATCTGCCAAGCAACTCCTTTCATCACAATCGCGAGAGCAACGGGCTTTATTCAAATTCATGTGGTATTTACTACCTACACCCAGACAGATAATGGACAGATAGCAGAACAATGATCAGCAAGTGGCTACCACTTAATTCTTGTTTTATTCTGCAGCTTGCCTGCCTTCATCTGTCTTCCCTTCTGAAGGGAATCACGTTCTTTCTGTCTCAGATGGAAATAGCCTTTTATGAATTCATTGCAAGTTTTCCATTTTCCATCCAAAATCATGACAGTGAAGAAAAAACAAAAATCCCACAGTACTTGTTTCTAAAAGGATTCAGCTCCATGCATATATGTTAAGCTTTCTGCACTTGGATTTCTTAACCCTCAAAAAGACAGTCAACAACTGAACTTTCTGAGCAGCAAACATAACATTTAAGAAGTCTATTTGCCTTACCAAAAACAATAGGTACTAAATATGGTGATAAGGACACAGCATCCTTAGAAATATTGCATTAAACTATTGACTTGCTGCAGTTCTATTGATTCCAGAAACACAAAGAGAATATGCTGAACAAGAGGAAAAAAATCACTAAGTAGCATCACATGAATGCAGTAGTAAAACATCCTACATATTCTTATCACTGTCAGCTTCCTGCAGGAAGAAAATATGTGCTCAGCCCTGAAAACTACCTCCTTTCAATACTAGTATTGGTACGCATTCATTTGCTCTAGCTATCTGAATTCCTTCGGGTTTAGTGAAGCTGTCAAAACCTTACCAGTGCGAATGCTGTTGTGTAAGTAAAATTAATGACTCCTTTTCTGCTTCCCATATTTTAAAGCCTTAAATGAGTCTTATTGCTAGGGGAAAGGGGAGGAGGAGTGGAAGGGCTGTCAAAATGGAATTGTAAATCTTTTGGTGTTTAAAATCTTAGACCTGATTGACCTCATGAAGATGCTTCAAACCGGCATTTATCTTGGTGTTGTAAAGTAAGCAAACCATCTTTACCCAGGCATGAATCTCCCTTCACAATCTGTTGTAAATAACTGTGTTATGAGGCTCAAGTGGAATGCTCCAGTCAAGCAAGTAAACATTGAAAAACAAACAAAAGCATTTGCGTTTATGGAAGTATTAAATGCATTCATAGTCTGTCCTTTGTGTGTGTAAGTGTGGGAGTGAAATGTGAACAAAGTTGTGAACCAGTTATTAAATAAAATTGGTATAGAAGAATAATTAATACCAGTAATAACTGTTTCTTGCCAGACTGGTGTGTGCTGAGGTTTTAGTTGATGTTTGCTGTGATATGGGGTTATAGACTAAAGGCTGTCTTCAGAGAGGGCTTTCCAGATCCCATAGCACCATGTGGGCTGCACCTTAACATACAGGATAGCTATTTTCAGTACAATAAGGAAGACTTCCAGCAACACCCTGCTTACGGCTGCAAGATGAAGGCTGCCTCCAGAAAACAGTCTCAGCCTGCCAAGCGCCACTGCCTACATGCTGTCTGTCTACACCAGTGGCTCAGTCAAAGGGCAGTTTAGGCTCGACTCAATAGAGGTTATTGACACTCTCATATTTCAGCCAGCTGCCCTACAGTCCCCTACAGTCATTAGAAAGGCTCTCCAGAAAGTGCTTTGGAGCAGAAACCAAGACCTAGATGATCAGAAAATCCCATGGGATTTTCCAAAGGAACTTGCATGTGCCCAGAAAGGAGAGGAAACCCTTGAAAGATGGCTAGGTTATGACATTTTCTCAATATGCTAGCAACAAAGATGACCTCACATGTTTAATTTAATTGTTCTTCCACCAATCCTGTCAGAGTGTGCAGGTGTTGTAATTCTCTGGAGAGGCTCTCCTGGTTTACTAGCATGCCTGTGCCCAGTTCTTGCTCAGCCTATTGACATACTCTCACAACTCATCTTTCCTTGCAACGTATGTCACAATATTGAAGTTAGGCCTGAGGCATGTTGCCAGCTGAATGAAATCTGCCTAAAGCCTGGAGAAGATGGGATCCATGTCACTATCCAGTGGGGTCAACTTTCTGTTGCCATCAGAGGCATACCTAATTTACCTCTATGAAAAGAAGAACAGAGTGTACTGAGTGACTAGAGTACCATTCACTGGAAGAATGTGTAGCACATTATAAGCATTAATTCTTAGGACACAATTGCAAGGTCAGAAAGTAATACTATACCTATTTTATATGGGTACAAAGAGCCAAAGACAGAGATGACACTGAAACAAAGCTTCAGTGTACTGTTTTACTTACTAGAGTGTATGTCTTCCAACAAATAGAAGTGGATTTTTTATATTATATTTTGAGCCTAATAAAAAAATATCTCATGGGTTTTAATAAGCTGGATGCAGGAAATTTGGGGTGTACATGAGTCTTCCTAAGAGATTTGATAAATTCAGCCTTTAAATTAGAGATTTTCCTAGACAAAAAGTGCTGAAGAGCACCTTCATAGCAAATGCCAGGATTTTCTCCTCAAACAAAAGAGTTAATATTCAGGGCATTTTGGCTGATTCTGACCTCACGTTATAGAGCTCTTTCTCTTGGTTCTGCCACTGGCTATGCAGTCACTTCCCCATTGAAATTCATCACCTTTCTGGAAAAATAGCTTTGTAAAGGGTTAGTGCATCTAGTTTAAGTGAGACAACATTTGTAAACAGAAATGGGAAATCAATTAACATTTTTGAGGACAAACAGAAAGGTTTTGAGTAACAAAGAGATGAAAAAGGATTTTCCTACCCTAAATGGTGTCTGCTTTTTGCAGCCATATTACTCTGATAACAGGAACCATTTATTCTTGTGTATGGCTGTTCTGAAGGCAATAACCCACTGCCTCTAGCTTCTTGTTCTCTTCATTGTTCATAGACACTAATGATCTCCAAGAGTTAGATCCTGGCGCCGGGAAAGAAGTGATCTTTGCTTCTTCTGCCATTGATTCACACAATAATTTGTTTTCTCCATAGCTTCTCATTGATAAAATACAGGGATGGAGCTTCTCCCTAGTCATAAAGGGATTTCTGTGTGGTGAAGGAGAAGAATCACAGAATCACAGAATAGTTAGCGTTGCAAAGCACCTCAAGATCATCTACTTCCAACCCCCATGCCATGGGCAGGGACACCTCACACTAAACCATGCCACCCAAGGCTCTGTCCAACCTGGCCTTGAACACTGCCAGTGATAGAGCATTCACTGCTTCTCTGGCCAACCCATTCCTGTACCTCACCACCCTTACATTAAAGAATTTCTTCCTCATATCCAGTCTAAACTTCCTCTGTTTAAGTTTGAACCCATTACCCCTTGTCCTGTCACTGCAGTCCCTAATGGATAGTCCATCCCCAGCATGCCCAGTATCCCTTCAGATATTGGAAGGCTGCTATGAGGTCTCCACACAGCCTTCTCTTCTCCAGGATAAACAGCCCCAACTTTCTCATCCTATCTTCACACGGGAGGTGCTCCAGTCCCTATCATCCTCGTGGCCCTCCTCTGGACTTATTCCAGTAGTTGCATGTCCTTTTTATGTTGAGGACCCCAGAACTGCACACAGTACTCCAAGTGAGGTCTCATGAGAGCAGAGTAGAGGGGCAGGAACAGCTCTTTCGAGCTACTGGCCACGGTCCTTTTGATGCAGCCCAGGATATGGTTGGCTTTCTGGGCTGCAAGATGTAGCGTCGCAAAAGATTTTTTGAAATGCCTTACATTAAAGGAATATATGTTTTGAAGAGGAATATGATGAGAATTTGTGTTTTTCAATATCCAGTGTGTGAAAGATAGCTTTTGTATAAATCTTGTGCTCAGTGTATTTTTTCTTCGTTTGAAAATTGTGTATATGACAGATTCTTGCTATTAATTGTTCTTTTTATTTCTTGAATTCTAGAACCACCACTTGAATTACCATCTTTCTATATGACTCCATCTCACCGTCAGGTTGTGTTTGAAGGAGATAGCCTACCCTTCCAGTGTATGGCTTCATATATTGATCAAGACATGCAAGTCTTATGGTATCAGGATGGAAAGATAGTGGAAACTGATGAGTCCCAGGGTATTTTTGTTGAAAAAAACATGATTCATAACTGCTCACTGATTGCAAGGTGAATCCATAAGGAGGAAATGTATCTTACACTCCTTATTTTCTGCTCTGGTTTAGTGACTTTCCATAACCAGTATGGCCTTCTTATATCTTTGCTGGGTGAACATATGTAGGCAGAAATATCCCTGTTAGGGAAGTATTCTTTTAACTTGGCACATCCCTTAAATTGCCTGGATTTGGTCACCTTTGCAAACTACCAAGTTTGAAGAGAGAGATCTAGCAATTTGATTAGTCAAACCACCTGCTTACACAGGATTAGCTAGAGCAAGTTACCCGGGAGACTGTTGCAGGCGAGCATTGCAATCATGAAAAAAAGGTATTTAAGTGAGCTACTCATGGATTTTTCCTGTTCATTTTGGGCACACCGCAGTTGGTAATATTGAAGATCTCCAGCAGAGATCTGTAAGTATAATTTATTTTGCCTGCAGCAGATTTTTGACTCATTTAGCATTTACAAAGTGTTATATATCCTGAAATTGTATTAGTAAGTTAGGACTTCTAAACTTTATCACAAATTATGCATTTGGAAAGTTATTTTAGTTTGGCCTTTCTGGAACAACTAGAAAAATTTTCTGTTGGAGAGCAGTGATAATAACACTTGGGGAACTTGGACTTCTTTCTGAAGTCAAGGAACTTTTTTGCATGACTGTTCTTTTTCTTTCCTGCCTTGGCAAAAATGAAAACTAGAAGAATAATATATATTTCTCTGTGAATTACAGTAGGTGGATTCATAGTTAGCTCTGTTTTTGTAAGATCGTTCACAGTTGTATGTAATTGGTTATTTCTTCTCTTGTCTTTCTGTACTTTATTCATTTTTTTGGTAAAAGTTTATATAAATTTTATTGCAAGACTGTTGGGTTTTATTTGTTTATTTTATCTTCCCAGTGCACTGACAATCTCAAACATACAGGCTGGCTCCACAGGAAACTGGGGTTGCCATGTGCAAACCAGACGTGGGAATAACACAAGGACAGTAGACATTGTGGTGTTAGAAAGTTCTGCACAGTACTGCCCTCCAGAGAGGGTTGTGAACAATAAAGGTGATTTCAGGTTTGTAACCTTAATTTTGTTTTTAACTAAGGTATTAGTATTATGCTTTAAAGGCACCTATGTGGGTGTTCGTAAATGATGTGTAATAGATTATTAACTGTACTAAATTAGTACGTCTTGGAAGAAGTGCTCACAACTATACCATGGAATGTTAGACTTTGGGTCTGTTAATTTGCATCTTCGGAGGAGATGGAAAGTAAGTGACGATATTTGAAATATATAAATTAAATTATTGGAGTAGAGTAAAACTTTTTAGACAACCCGTAAGCTGGAGTTGGACTACGTACTGACCGGGGCTTTCCATCAGATCATCATTCTGTTTTTAAACCCTCCTGCTCCTGTATGACAAAATCACTATATAATAAATATGCTATCTCTATATATTTTATAAAAATTATGTGTATATATATTTGTATATATACACATAAACATACACAAGATGTTCTACACACACACACCCCCCTCTTGTGAGTATTAGAATAAATAAGATGAATAGTGTTTCTTTTAATGATGAGACTGTAGTGATAGCTCTGATGTTCCATTGTGTTGGGTATTGCAGAGTATTTTATCTTCTGTTCTTACCTCTTCACCTGTTTTCCCTTTTCTGATCTTTCTGCTGCTGGTCACTCTAACAACACGTTACTCCTGGAGGTGCCAGCTGTAACAGATAGCTTCTGTATAGATTCTCTGTCTGTAAGGTAATTCCCTTTATAACTACTCTGTGTTATACCTCCCTGCAATAGCTGCTACTGAGAATTAGTGTATGTCATAACATACGTTTTCACTACAGTCTGTAGGATTTCTTAATGTTGTAATAACTGCTTTTACACACTTATTTTTTTTCACTTTCCTTATGCTGCTTGACTGTGTTGATCTTCTGCTTGATGTTTTGTTTACAGTTACGAACTTTTCTTCCTTTCCCTGTGTACATTCGCGTTCTTTAAAGTTGCCTTATTTCTATACAGCTAATCTAAGAGCATAAATCTTTTATCTCCAGAAATTAAAAGCAAGTTAAAGCATGTTGTTGGTACGTAGATTTTGTGGGGGAGAAGGCAAGCTTTCAAGTGCAGAAGGCCTTCTCCAATTGTAGCAAGAATTCAGGTAAAGTCCTGAGCAAGAGCATTTGTTCTGAATTCATCTTTTTTATGTTTATCAGTTGGACAGTTTGGAAAGGCTAGCTGAGTATACGGAACTATTAGTAAGCAAAGTAGTATGAAGATAACCTGCTGCACAGAGGCAATTTGGAGCTACCAAAGAGCTTACCTTTCTCATTGTAAGGAATTATATAAAAAACTTTTTTGCATATCATCTTTTTACCCTGTAATGGTTTCAATTGCAGGGATGAGCATTATCTTTGAAAATGAGAACTTCCTGTGTAAGATAAAAGGTGAAGAAAGTCAAACAGATGCATGCTGTATTCGTCAAAGAACACATCTATTTAAATCACTTATGCTTTTTTTTTTTTTTTTTTTTATGATACAAGTGTGAATTGCTCTTATTTGATTTGCCATTAGAGGTGAAAACAGATGGGTAAAGGCTTATTTCAAAGTGTTTTCCATTAAATTAACCTATGCTGTTCAGTGACTGTTCAGTGTAATAGGATTTACCCCTTCTGGAATTTAGGAAATATTCAGCGTATCAAAAAGTTCAGTGTGTCTGGGTTTACTGTAACAGACTTCCATTTGTAGTTTAGGTAGTGTAATAATAAAGAGTAATTTTTCACCTTTGAGACCATATGGAAATAAGACTTTGACTAGTGAGAAAATGGCTCTGAGCAGATGGCTGTAAATGATCCTAGGTGAATTTGATTTTATAGCTTTTTAGTTGGAACTGGTTAGTCATTTTAGCTTGGAAGCTGTTTCAAAACTGACATGTAGATTTTTATCCCTTCAGAGATGGGATAGCAACGTGTGGCAGAGGTGGATGTTTGTCTTCAATGTCTGTGGCAGTAATAGTAGTTTAGCATGAATTTACAAAGATGAGGCAAAAACTGTCTTCATCATGGAACCAATTTGAAAAAAGTATTCTTTTAAGTCTTACTCAGATAATATCCCTGATACTGCAATCCATGATTAAATTGAGAATACAGGTTGCATGTTAAAATGTAACCTAATGCTTCTACTTCAGTAAATCCTCACTCTGTTATGTTTAGAATAATTTTGTGCTGGTAGTTGATAGAATTCTTTCTTAACTATAAAACTTATCCTTTTGAAAACTATTACTCGCTGGATGTAATTAATCCTAAAAATGTAATTGTCATGCTGAATTCAGAGAATTACCAAGATAAAATAAGAAAAAAAAAATTAAGGCTACCTGTAAGCTAATGAAATGATGACATAAAAATTCATTGTGACTGAAAGTATTGTTGATTTAAACAAATGAATGTTTTCAAAATAGAATGAATATGCATGAAGAAAAGGATTCTTTTATAATCTCAATGTCTGGCTTTTTTTCTTTTTTTTTTTTTTGTGAAATGAAATTGCAGTACTTAAATGTAAATGAGCCATCATTTTCTGCACAGCTGTCTACTCTTGTGTACATGTGATAAATTTTGAGCACCTCATTATAAATGGCAATGAAATAAGAGTATTAATACAGTCCAGATTTGTACTTCTCCTAGCAATTACGTAAACTCCGAAAGATGTTCTATCTTAAGCTCATAAGAAATTAAGAATACAGCCAAACTGAAGCAGCCTTTGTTTGAATAATGAGAATTTCTCGTCATTAGTCACCTTTTGAGCCCTTCTGTAGGGATGTCCTCTCTAGCTTCATGGAAAGTGGAGAGTTCCTCATCAGCTCATCCTATACAAGTATTGGGAAAAAAGAGTTCATGGCTGGGAATGACGCAGGTTAACATTCACTTAGCAAAAATAAAGAATAAGGAAAGTATGAATGTAGTTGCAGCTGGAATCGGTTCCTCTGTCTCATTCACCACTGGGCTGCAAAGAAACCTGTACCTGCATAAAGGGGTATTGTGAATGGGAGAGGAAAGAGGGTAAGGGACACTTCCCCACAAAACACTTCTCTTGGTGACATTGTGTATGTTGTTTTTGTGGTGTGAGATTATAGAAGAGGGATGAGAGTTTTAAATTTTCCATCTTTCGTATCTGGTTTAGTGGGAAGCTTTCAAAAGCATAAGACAAATAATAGATGAGTTTTATTACTTAAATCTTTCTGTAGATATCTTTTATAAATGTAGTACAGACTGTGACTGCATTGCTAGTATTCTATTGAGAAGAGTGTGGTAAAAGATAAAATGCTGTGTAGAGAGATAAATAAAAAGTAAATGCAGTAGGAATAAAAGGACAGTAACAGAAGGGGAAGAGGTGGATAAAAAATAGGGAAAGTGGTAGGAAGAACAGGAAGAGAAGGCAAATAGTATTGTGATAATCTAATAACCTTTGGAGTAATTTTCAACACTGAAACTCTAACCTTTTCCATTTGATGACTACCAAAGTTCCAGAAGATATACATAGAAAGTATTTAAAAATACAGTAATTAAAGCTCTCCTGCAAACCATGTTTCTTCTTTAAGTTCTGGTGTTCCACTCTGTTTTTTAGTTTTCCAATATTTTAGCACTAGGTGTGACTAGCGAATGCCATTTTTCTGTGAAAATATTTGTCTTGGAGGCTGTGTCATACAACATCTGTCAGTACCAAAGAGTTTAAACTATTCTAAGGCCATGTGGCCATGTGGAAAATGGAGCTAACTTGCTCAGTTTCTGTTTTGGCAATATTACTTAGATTTTAATTTCCTGAAATGGAACATTCTTCTAGGTGGTTACTCCGTCCTTCTGGAAACACAGATGTTGGTTTCTCTTTTTTTCTTTCAAATATAGATATGTTTTGAGCATATCTTAATTTACGTGATAGTACTGACTAAATGGCCGCTTACTGAAATGCAGTCCAGATATAAAAGCAAACTTTAAATCACAGTGTAATCTCTTACAATTTTTTGTTTGACCGTTTCAGTTTTTGGAGACAACTGCTTTGTGCAAAGCACTTTGAAAGACTTTGAGGAAAAAGTATGTTAGCTCTTAAGATATTCAAGGAACTTAACGAGGGTACAGAAAGTCTGGTACAATCAAGTGAAGCTCTGTTTTGCTGTCAGTTTTAGTTAAGCCTTTTATGTTGGGTTGTTGGATTTGAGGTGCTTAGCACTCTGCAATTTAAGTATATATGCTTCTTGCTTTTAAACTTCGCTTTTCTACTGAATGATAAAATACTGCTTATCCATGTGTTAACAAGGGAGAGTGCCAGAAGCAGGGGCAGGCAGACTGGATGGCATTCCTAATAGAATGTCATTCCTTGTCCCTGTCCTCCTCTGTTCTTAGCACTGAAGCTTAATTAAGGCATGGTTGCCTTCTATTCCTGAGTTTCCTCTAAATCAGTTCTGATCTAATGAATGATCAGTGCACTAAAGCTGTATTGCAGCTTAGTTTTCTGTATTCTTCATTTTGTCTCTGCTTATATATTTGTACTGATAAAATGTGCAGTAAAATTACAGAGGAGAAAGTTGAGAGGCTTAGAAGTTTTCTTAAAAAGTGCTTAGTTTTGCATGCCTCCCGTGAAAAGAATTCTCTTCTACTCTTAAGATTATGACCACTTTCTTTTCTCATTGATTACTATTTGGTATCATGTTAGGTTGCAAAATTGATCAAAGTGATAGTACTACTGCTACTCTTAAACACCGTAAATATAGTCTGCTGTTCATATCCGCAGTTTAGTTTTGATATGAATGCTGTCACAAGGTACGTTGATGCATGTGAACAGGACAAGTAGAAAGCTTGCAGGGCTTTTACTATGCGTTTAACTGGTTTTATAGTGCTAATATGGATATTTTTATGAAGTAGGCAGGGTTTCTTCTAAAAAAGTGAACTATTTTTAGTAATTCTGTAAGCACCTTCGCACCACCTGCAACTTCATAAAAGAATTAAAAAAAAGCATGCTAGCATTAAGACTCATTTTGTTAATAGTACAAAAATATGAACAGCTTGAAAGTACTGAATGGGAGCCAAGGTGGCCCTTTAAATACTTTAGAGATGCTTAGTTTTGATTGTCTCATTATTTTCTTTATTTCACTTTGTGGTGCTTAATCCTTTTATTTACTTGTCGTGTAAATTTGTCTACATTATTTTTTTTTTTTGCCTCCCCAGGTGGCCTAGAACATTGGCAGGCATCACAGCATACCTGCTGTGTACACGGTATTCTGCTGGCAGTGGGATATATCCTGGCAACTCACAAGATGAGAGAAGAGCCTGGCGCAGATGTGACAGGGGAGGGTACTGGGCCGAAGAGGACTACTCCAGGTGCCAGTATGCAAATGATGTGACTCGAGTTCTTTATATGTTCAATCAGGTAACTTTTGCATTTCTAGAAAATCAAATTCTTTAATGAAAATAAAAACTCAGAAGTCTGTGTCTCAGAGGGTTTTTTTTTTAAGCTGGTAATGCTGTTGGTGTAGGTGAATTCTGATGAACACATGCCTCTGAACGCAACACTGGAATTTGTAGGGTTATGTTAAGAGCTTGGTTCAATATCCGTTTTGAGTGCCCCCAGATTGAAAGTGCAAGGAAAATTGTATTCTTTGGTGTACTTCTGTAAAGCATGGGAGGATGGTACTTGTCATGATTGGTTTTGTCAACTTGGTGCCCTGTCCTGGCCGCATGCTATAAAGAAATAAGGCAGGCTGAAGTTGTAAGGTAGAACAGCTATTTCCATTATAATAACAGAGAGTAGTCAAACTCTGCCTCTGTTGCTGTAAACCCCTAATAAATTCTGTGTGGGCAATGAGAGTTAACTAGTGAAAGTAGTGAGTATTAACTAGGTACTGTAATCTGGTAGTGCTCACTAGGATACAAGAGGGTATTCTCTATATATTTAATATACCTACATTTAGTAGGTATGAAACAAAATTTCTCGTCTCCAGATTCCTTTTGAGGCTTATATCTAGTTAACTCATACTTTCACAAACACTTTTCTACAATGATGTATCCAGCCTTGTATGTGTAGGTGCTGTATTGTATAATGCTCCACAAAGTTTTGAGCCTCTGGTTTAAGCTTGATGTTTTCCACTGCATACTGTTAGATCACTAGCATCAGTGCAGCTGGTGAAACTACAGTTGTGAGAATGTTTTTTGGTATGGTGTGTCTTGTGGATTTTTGGGTTTAGGTTTTTAGGGGTTTTGTTGTGTTTTGGGTTTTTTGTTTATGTGGTTTGGTTTATTTGTTTTTTACTAATACAGCTATGCCACTTGAGTTGATGATGTTAGTAGCACTGCCCATATTTAACATAAGCTCTGGTGCTTGTCTGATCTCAGGGTAGGATTACTGCATGTGTGCAGGGTGTGATTTCACATACTTTTAGAGAAAACTTCACACTGTATCAGAAGCGCCATATTCCCTGACTGAGACAATCTGGATCTGAACTGATATTTGTGCTTGGATGTCTCTGATTTATATATGTACTGAGGTCTTGACATCTAGTGGCTTGGGCTATATCTAGTTTGAGGCAAAAGCATTGAACTGTGCATTGTGTAGAAAGGTTATTGCCAACTTGCTTCCTCTGTATTCAGTTACTTACTAATGCAGGCATAGTTTTTTATCTTCATGTTCTGATTCCCTGAGGACTAATGAGCAGTGGTGTAAGGAAGATCAAAAAGTGTGGGAGAAAGGGAGAAAGAACTAACTGTTTTGGTCCGAGTTAAACTTAGGGATTGGAGTAACTGTTCTCTGCTGCTTTACATTCCAAGGGGTTCATGCTGTGGCTTGGTCACAAGAAACATACTTGAGGGCTGAAATGGAGGGTAGGAGTGCAAAATGACTGATTAGCGGGTGGGAGATGATGCCAGGCATCCCTTTGTAGAAGACTGCAAGAGTTGAGTGCTTATTGAGAACTTTGCTGCTGCTGGCTTGCTTTTTCCTTAGCTAGTAATTTTAGCAGCAGGGCCTGTAACTACTGCTGGCTATATACTGTAGAGTCAGAACTGCTTAAGAGCCTGGCTTACTTCAGTCTGGCTTAACTGCTTTTGTTTAGCCAACATTTATCAGGGTGTGAAAGAATGTTGCCAACTTTGTGTTAAAAAGTTTAAAATGTGAATGTCAGATCAGTATCTTCAGAAAGGGCTGAAATATAACTTCCATGTGTGAAGTAGTCGTTAAACATACATGCACACAGTGGTGCTACACTGAAATATAGGTTTAATTTTTATTTTTAAGGAAGAGGTGGCATGTTTGTGTTTTGGTTGGTTTTACTCATTAGATCCTTCCTCTTTTTACTTGTAGTATGCCTAGAATTTTTAACAGTATTCTGTGGAGAAATTTATTGTCTCTTTGAGACTAATAATAAATGTAGTAACATTATAAGCACCTTTAATGACTTTGAACATAAAGATAGTTGAGCTGTTCTGAAAATTAGAACTCTGCCAAATAATTTAAATGAAGTAGAGGTCTAAGTTTAAAAGAGAGTGAAACCTTTGTAGCAGTTATGCAAGAACACTTACATTTCACTGTTCTTGTTTGTGTGTCATATAGATCAAGTTTTAGGTGAAAAGAAATTAATGTTTAAAAAAAAAAAAGAAGAAATTATGCAGGATATCTGCATATGAAAGTTTACTTTGTTCAAAGTGTGTGTTATGACTTTGAACTTTATTTACTCTTTATATGCATGACTTCTAGTGCTTTGGGGAAAAAAATGTCTTCCATTAATTGCATTCAAATCTACATACAAGTGCTAAGACCAGCAGGAACAAAAATATAGTTGTGCTTATGTGGCACATTACAAATTTAGTAGGACAAACCAGGTTACTGAACACTAGAAAACAGAGAGATGGAACAGCTCTGGTTTGGGATTATCATGGATAAACATCATCTGAACATGAGCTGATAACACTTGCACAGCTTTCTACTGTCCTTTGTGAAATATCCCATTTTGGTCCCTGCTAGCTCAGTCATGTTGATGTTGTACACTATTTAGTGAAGAATTTGCCAGCATGGTGCTTGTGTCAGGAACAAAATAATGAGCTTTTTCATAGAGAGGATCTGTTTTGTTTGGAGTGGTTTTGTATGTGTGTATCCCAAATGCTTTCCATAATTACAGAATCAAGAGTAAATGCTACAGCAATGGCGTGTTTGAATGGCTTTTGGTTTCTGTTCCTAGAAAATGCTGTATTATAGGAGCTTTGTGTTGTCTTGCCTAGGCTCGTGTGAAAAGGAAAATAAGCACTTTCCAGTAATGGCTTCCTTCCATTCCTTTTCTTGGTGCAACACCTTTCTCCCTACTAGGGCAAAACCCAGTTTCTGGCTGCCAGTGCAAGTGTTGGTTCCCTGGCTTATAGGAAGTATTTTTGCCAACAGATGAGGTGGTAGTCCCTGGCTCCTTAAAGCACTGTGATCCCCGTGGGAATTGCTGTCCTCTTCAGGGAAAATGCTTATTAATTACTGAATTGTTGCCTTTATCTTGCACTTAATTTTCACTTCTGCAAAGTGATTATGTTTGTTCTCTATGTAGATGCCGCTCAACCTTACTAATGCAGTGGCAACAGCAAGACAACTCTTGGCTTACACTGTTGAAGCAGCAAATTTTTCTGATAAGATGGATGTTATTTTTGTGGCTGAAATGATAGAGAAATTTGGAAGATTCGCTGAAAAATATAAA
>JAOEHX010039200.1:0-13745 GCA_025448015.1 Bolborhynchus lineola | reverse complement strand
GAAGTTGTGAATGCTCCATCCCTGGCGGTGTTCAAGGCCAGGTTGGACAGAGCCTTGGGTGACATGGTTTAGTGTGACGTGTCCCTGCCCATGGCAGGGGGGTTGGAACTAGATGATGTGAAGGTCCTTTCCAACCATATCTATTCTATGATTCTATACATTCTGCTTAGTTTTCCTGGTATGTTTGTGATACAATAAAGTATCAACTTCTTCCTTTGAGGTAGACTCCAGCGCATGTTGTCACAGCCCTGGTGGAGAGGGGAAAAGATATGCAGGACAGCTGTAACAACTGAGTGCAAGTGGTTTGGGTCTTATTGTCAGTGTAGATCTGAGAAAGGAATGAGGGAGAAAAGATCAGCTGACCTGATATAACTTGCTGATAAAAGAAGTTCTCTACTACTCCTTGCTTCTGTTTCCAGATACCAGTGCCTTCAAAAAGGGATTGAACCCTGAACTGGGGTTGTGCACATTCCCTGTCTATTTCCTTAACATACAGCTCCTTGCTGCTGTACTTGTCAATGTCCATATGGATAGATCCCAAGCTGTGCCTTCACTGCATTGGGTACCCAATGCACCACCTGCCTCTTCTGGACAGGTATACGTGGGAGGTGCCAGGGCTGATTCCTCACTTGGTACACATTGCTCTACATTTTCCTCATTATTTTTTTGTGGTTTTCTATAAGTAACACTAGCAAATAAACCAAAGTATATTAATCACCGTATCCGTCATCAGATATTAGTGATGTGTCTTCTCACCATAAATATCTTGCTATTTTTAACTATTGATTTGAACTTTTATTCGTGGTATAGAAAGATATGAGTAGAGTAGCTTTATAAAGCATCAGTGACATAAATAAGAATGAAGAGCTGATTTTGTCTCAATGTATTAAAACAATCCTATATCTCCTTTTTAAACTATTTGCTTATTCTATCTAATAGATATTTGTGTGGCAGAGGGGATGAGACATCATTACCAGAGATTTCCAATCATCCTAGGAAATAGATTTGTGTCCTGAAGGCTGGAAGTCATTCACTTCTTAAAAAAGAGTTTACTTGTAATCACAGAGCAATGTTTAAGGATACACAGGTATGGGTATTATCAATGTTCACTTTATGTGATGTTCTTTAATACAAAGATGGATCTATATTTCTACTTTGGCTTTAACTCCCCACTCCTACAAATCCCAACAAACTTCTGAAGTTTATTTCTACCATTAAGATTAGAAGAAAGGGAAAAGAAGGGAAAGGAAAAGAGAAGACCTACCTGTGTAGATATATATATGTATTTGTATTGATGCAAATATGCATATGTATATATGTTATTATATATGATATATATGTTTATGTATAGATATAGAGCACATGACTGACTTTGTCTCTGTGTCCCAAGGCAGCAGAATATTTAAGTGCACATTAACAGTTATTTGCCTGAAAGCTTTGTGGAATGTGGGCTGCTGAATTTCAGCTAGAGGGCTGAGGCCTGACAGTCTTTCTCAGTGGCCAAATCAGACAGGGTGGAGTTCAGATGCTTGAACACAAGTATCTATTGCCATTACAGATATCTGATATAGCATTCCGCTGGCCTCTTGTTGTGTGTTCAGAAGTCTTGTGCAGCTATGTGGTGTCCTTATACAGCATGAGGATCCTGTCCTCATGGTTTATTTAAAGTTAATCATATTAGCAGTTTCACTGAATTCAGTGTTAAGCAGTTGGTAAAGTTAACTTACCAACTACTGACATGTTTCTGCAGAACTGAGACCTTTGAAAAATCAAGGCTCTGTTTACTTGGGAAAGCCAGAATGCCATTTGCGGTTCACAAAACCACATACAGGGTAAGAATATAAAGATGTTAGCCTGAATCCTGACTCTGATAGTGATCAATAGTAGGTGCTGTTGAGAACAGGATAGTAGCAGGACAAGCACATAGCAGTTATTCCTCAGATTTTCTAATGGTTTCCACAAGCTTTCATTTGGGGACTTCCCAAGACAGGGAGGATATCTTTGCATCTGCTAAGACATGACTAATCTTTTTCCCAGAATTCATCCAATCCCCTTTAAGTCTATGTAACTTCTTGCCATCCACAGCAGTCAGTAATACACAATCTAACAATCCATTCTGTGAGAAAGATGTCCTTTTTGTTCAACTTGAACCTGGTACCCAGTAGTTTCTACTGAGATATTTCAAAAAGAAATTGTGGGGAATCACCCTCCAGTCACTTTTGCAATGCCAATTATGAATGTTTAGATTTCTTATTCCTTAACCATTTATTTTATTCTTTTTTTTTCTTCCTAAGTGGAAGAATTTTTATTATAAATACAGTTAATAATGAGGTATAATAATCCAGGAGGAACTGTAGGTGAGCCTTCCTATTTGAAACTTTATATTTTTTTCATAGATAACTATGTTATGTGGCAATGCTATTTCCTACTGACTGAGAGTAGCCTACTCCTTACATATTCATCAGAACATGTATCCTTATGAGAATATTTATCCTTACATATTCATTAGAAATTCACTGTCAGCTGCAAATAACAACAGAATTGACTTGTGGGCATTTTGTATTCAGCCCTTTCTTGTCTGAAAGACATTTACACCTGTCTATACTTAATGTAATATTTCCAAATGCCAGTGTGTCTTTATCTACTAATGCATTATGATTGACAGTAGGCAATACAAGTAAAGATGGAATTCAGTGATTTCTGAAAGATATACTACTATAATGTTAGCTATGCAGATATTTTCTACAAAAAGTCAAGTTTCTTCTTGTATGTGTGTTTTTTTTCCCATTTGCCATCCACTACATATGCATTCTTAACAGTGACTTGCTGACCTCTAATTGGTTTTCTGATTAATCTGATGTCATGCCATGTCAAATGTGAACAGAAATAGTTATCATTGGAACGATGCCACCATTTGACTATTCTGTTTTGGCTCTGGTTTGCATGAGACTAACAGCAGCTTTTGTAAAGTCTGTAGCAGCTGGAAAAAGCTTTTTCCAGCACTGCAGGGCAGCACCACAGGGCATCTTCTTGTAATGAATAATACAGGAAAAAAATAATTTCCTATTCACTGATTCAGTGCCAGTTATGAATTTACAAGCCTCTGTTTGTAACTGGGAAGCACTGTAGATTCATAGATTATGTGTTTGCTTGCATAGTTTTGGCCCTAAAAGTGCTGAGACTAGTCTGTAGAGGCTAGAAGAAGCTCACACTTTTTGACTGACTTTAAGGTCTCAGGCTGGACTGCTGCCAATGCTAGGTCTGCAGGATAGAAGAGTTTCCCAGAGTGCTAGCATGCAGACAAGCACCCTAACCACCCAGTTTGCCTCAGCATACTTCATGCATAGAATCATAGAATCATACATCTAGTACTATCTTTGAGGATAGTTCCTGGAGTGGAAATACATTTCTTCTGTTCATAATTTATGCAGTCAGAGTAGTTATGTTTGTTTGCACCTACTCTTTGCTCAGTATTGTCCTTCACTACATCAAAGCTGAAGGAATTTGCTAGGCATGTCCTCATCTGCTGTTCCATTAAGAAAACAACTGGGACAAGGCATGCAAAGCCAGAGAGCCTTGGGGATGTAAAAAAATATTTTTGTCAAAGAAAACAAAGTGCAAAAATGGGAAAGTCAGCTTCCTGTTTTTCCTTTTCCTTTTTCTTTGTTCTGATCTCACAGCTGGAGGAAAACTGGCTTGGGTCTGCTAACCTTACCTCATTTGGTTTCTTCTCAGGAAGAGAATGATATTTACTGTATGAGCAAAAACCCAGTGATGGATTAATTTTTGGTGTTTGAATTGCTCCCATGTTTGGAGCTAAAAATTGAATCTGTAGGCATGCTTTATGAATGTTAAGAAACCTGTGACCTTAGTATATGAATTTCTGATTTGCAATCCAGCCACAGAGGTATTCATGCGTTCACCTCCTATTTGAATTACATGTGTTCAGTTAATAAATCAGGGCTGGATCTAAAAATAAACAAAATACGCAAGTTTATTCAGGTAGTTGTAGCCTCTATGCATTTAACCCAATTCTTCTAGCAGACCTAACTGCAGCAGTTTCTGTCAAATAATATAGGAAATAATACATGGCAACCACTAGGAACAGAATAAGATATAGGTAGTAATGTAGCATTTATGAGTAACTGTTTCAAGTGGTTCATTTCAGCATAACTTTGATTAAGTTGAAAGTCAGGTGACTTGAAAACTGACATGAGAAAAGAAAAAGAGGAGAGTTAGGGATTTCCACCAGCAAGGAAGTCAGGAGAACCAGCTTGACTGCGGTAGACGAGTATTTTGTCTTATTTTGTTAAAATGGTACCCAGTACTTTGTATACTGTAAGATTATTTTATATTAGTGATTAATAAAATAATAGTCCTTTGCCAAGGTGGTGCTCCTCTGACAATAAATTCATATACATGCTGAGTTTCCCACATGCTCCAGAAACCCCCTTGAAACTCTCCTTTACAAAATCTTGTATTTTGATGAGTTAGCTTTAAGGATGACCCTGACTTCTCTCTTTTAATGGTTATTTTTTCTTCTGACATTTATTTTTGCTTTTAATTGGTGTCTACGTAACCACCAATGATATGCATTTTAAATGCTATTCAGTGCACTGTCAAGTAGCTGAAAACAACAGTAGCAAAGAGATTCCTTTGAAGACTAATTACATTAGCTCTTCATTTTCTCAAATCCAATAGCTACAGGTTGTGTCTACATATTACTCAGTGCCGGAAGTGTATTAACTTCTAGAGAAAATGAACATGTTTAGAATTATTGGTGGGAGAGTGACCCACCCATCAATTTAGTAGCCTGAATGTTCAAAATAACTGATATAAAATGACTTTTTTGTATTTACTCTGGTGAGTTTCTTGTTTCAGCCCTCCCTAATCTGTGGGCTTGAGTCAAACATAGGGTGGAAAGATGAAGGGAGGTGATTTGGTTTCATCCCAAAAATGCAATTAGTATTTGATGGATTTGTTTTACATGGTAATAGCTGAGCTCTTTTTTAAGTGAAAAACCTGTGAGTAGCTTAGTAGTCAAAATGAAAGACTACTCTTTGAGGCATATCCTGGAGCTGAGGCAATATAATGGGCCACTGCTCTGCCTGCTGCTTTGGGGACTGTTGTGTCACAGGCAAGACAGCAAAACGGGACTGCTCATTGCCTGGGACAATTCTCTGGCCCTGCAATGGAGTCTCTTCACTGGGGACAAAACCCCTTGCCTAGGGAGATCATGGGATCTTCAGCACTAGGGAGTTTTAAAAAACCTAGAGTGGCCTGCCAGCCATTAATCAACAACTAATCCTGATTAAGGAATCACAGAATAGATAACCTTTCATTTGTAGGCTATTTTTTAGTCTAATCATTTTTTGCTCTATTGAGTCATTCTCAGTAATGTTCTCCATAAAATGTAGTTTAATTTTGATCAAAACCAGAGGTGAAAGTAGAGGGTCTTGACAGCTTTTGATTCAAATTCATAATTATCACATGGGATGCCTAAAAGTTTTGTACGTGAGGTCAGAAGTACAGTTAAGAGAATGAGAAGGAAAAGAAGATTCAATGGTAGACTTTTGCTGCTGACAGTTCAGTCCTTCTAAAGATTTTGGTTTAAGATTTGTTTGAGAACAGGATGGGCCTGGTTGAAGGAATTGCCACATGGGCAAACATTTGAGCAAAATTAAACTGAACATGGTGACACCTGCAATCTGCTCACTGGTACAAGTACTGATAGCATTCCCCACACTTTATGAAATTTTAAACAATGAGCTAACAATATATGTCAGATGTCTGACTGGTTTAAACAAAGATGAATCAATAAATGAAATGAATCAATAAGCTGGCCCAGTTTTGTATTTCTTCTGTGCAAGGTGTTTCCTCTGGGGTCAAATTGATCTCTACTCACTTACTGAACTGCATCTAGGTATTGACCACTAAGAGATTCTCTGAGGGCTAGTTAGGAATTTAATTAGCTTTCTATGGATTTTATACAGACTTTTTATGGACTTTATTTTTTTCAGTGCTTTGGCTAAATAATTGTAAGAAGGGGAGAATGAGATGATGAATTTTGGGTAGGTGCAGAGAAAGGTGATGTTTGTGACAAGCAGAGGGTCACAACTTCAACATTTACAGTTTGTTTAATGTAAATTAAATAACAAAAGGTCATTTTATGATTGATTTTTGTAAAACATCTGTACATTCAATTTTCTTTGGTGGTGGTGACATATTGAAATGGGAAATTGAAAATGGGAGAAGGGAGACTTCCAAACCGTTATAGCTAGCTACTGTGCATGATTGAGAGATAATATTATATGGAGGTATATGCATTATAGAAATGCTAGTTATGGCAGGATCTGGGAAAGGCATGTAGGCATATGAATTAAGACTTAATGTCAGACTTTGGCACATACTTAAATTTCATCTCAGCTATCCCCGCTGATAGCCACCTGAGAATATTATATAGAACACATCATGCAATTGCTGCCCCTGAGCTGCCAACAGCTTTTCTCTCAGCTGAAGCACTGTGTCAGACAGTGTGATATTTTCCATTTATCACAAAATAAAGGAAGTCCATATGAGATGTCACTGAAGGTGCTCCTCTGCCTGTCTAGATTGAGGGGTTTGACTTTTTGGGCAATTTCAGAGCATACTGCCCACATTGCAAGTGACATTACAGCGACCATTGCTTTCTCTCCAAGCAGCTGTCCCCTTGCTAAGCAAGAGCTCCCTGGTTACAACATATAAGCAGAGTTCTGCATCTCCTTCCATCACTTTTCATTTCTCCCTGAAAAAAAAGCAAACAAAAATACCCCACCATATTTTCCTTTTTCAAGGATTCTGCTTTATTTATTTAACAGTTTTGGTGCTGCTTATAAGAGTTGAGGGCAGTTGTGAAAGAAGGTAAAAAAAAGAGGTCTGATCTTTAGCTACACATTTAGGCTGTTCACTTGGGAGGTAAATAGCTTGGGGCTCCTATATGAGCAATCATTTAGGTACTTATTTCAAGCAGCCATTGGCTAGAATACTCAAATGGTCTGTAAACTAGGGCTGGGAACCCAGGACTCTTCACTTTAATCTGAATGCTAAAGCTACTAAGCTACCAAGCCACATTCTTGCTAATATTCTATCTTGGCTGCCAATCAGTCATTAATATTATTTTCCTAGAGGTTACATTCGCTGAGCAATTTACAAAAAACCAGCAGATCAGACAAAAAGGCAAGAGCTGCCTTCACAATAATAACAGAATGTGCAATACAAAAGACAGACTTGCTAATACTATCTAGTTAAGATTGCTTTCAAAGTGAGAACTTATACCATACAATGAGTTTTTTTTAATTGAGGTGAACAACATAATTACTGCCCAAGTAACTGCAGATAAGCTGATACCCATGATACATTAAAGAGAATCAGAACTTCAGCCTCTCCGCAATAGTACACTATCTACAGTATTGGACTGTAATCCACAAAAAATATTTGCTAACTGTACTCTATATTAACTATATGTTGACTGTAGAAAATATGTTGATACTGTTGGAACTGTGAAATGCTTTCTTGTAACATTTGGTCTAAAAATCTCACAATAGTCTGTATTTAAGGCACCATACCAACACAAGGTGAGCAGTAGTTGTTTACTGTTAAAACCCATAGGTAAATAGACTGATTAAGATCTGTAAAAGTGAGAAATGAATACACATTCACTCTCCAGAATCATAAGGCTGGAAGGAACCTTGGGAACATATTAGTTCATCCCCATCCCTAATACAGAACTGTGCATGCAAAACACACTTCTGCCAAAAGTTTGTCTATCCTTTTCTGAAATCTCCAGTGATGGGATGCCTTGCCTGAGGTCCCATGGAAGGTCCACAATTGAGCAGAGGGTAGATGTAAGCATTTCTAACAGATAATGGTGGACTTAACAGATCCACTGTCTTATTTGTCCTAAAGAAAGGTGTTGTGTTTTAAATAGCTGTACAGAACAGGAGAATGGGTGAAATTCTCTATAATCAACCAGTTTGTACTACCAGCTGTAAATAATTAAAAGCAAAGAAACGAAATAGATATAAAGTAGGATTAATTGCAACTTTCTCTCATTTCAGGGAAGACAAAATTAATAATTCCTATTGATATATTTTATGGAATTACATTTCAGGTATGTGGAAACAGTGCATGAGAAGTGGAAGGCTATTGAAATGTACTGAAGATACAGAGCTGGGCCCAGCATGAAAGAAACAAAAAAAAGCCAACCAAACAAAAGAAGCAGAATAGCATACCGAGGATTTTACAGAGGATTTTGGTTGACACTGAAGGTTCCAGTACTAGAAATAAGGTACAATATAATTTTACAAACTACAGTGTCATGAATTTAGGGATGATAAAGTGGTTTTCTACGGTAAGCTTGGAATTCATCAGTTGGAATTGATGAATTACAACTGCTTGGTCACAGAGTTACTATAAATTGAAAATGTTACACATTAACAAAATCTAACTGCTGTTCTGTAAAATCTCAGATTAAGTATTAGCATTGCAGACATGAAATGTACAGTCCTTTTAAAAGGCACTGTGGAATTGCTTTGGAATACCGTGTTCAAATTAGCTGCCCTCTGTTCAGGAAAAAAGACCTCACAAGTCCTTGCTGAGAGGGACTGCTAGGGTGAGGAGGAAAAGAAGAGAAGATGCTTTATGAGAAGACATTGAAAGACATTGTCTCATTTAAACTGGCAAAATGCAAGCTGTGAGAGTATGCTTGCTGTCTGAAAATGCATGGAGGGGGAAAACTGCTGAAGGGGAAATAATGAGGTTAAAAGGAATGGCTAGCAAATCTAGCGGGCATAAATTAACCATTAATTGTCTCAATTCTGGGAGGAGGTTTCTGCTTCGAACAAGGTGGCTCTGGAAACATTTTCCAAGAGCAGTAAAGGGATTGAAATATTGATTCAGGACTGGAGCTCTACCAGTTCATAAAAGGGATCTGTTGTATAACAGCTGGTGCTAATAGGAGACTGGAACACATGGCTGGAAAAAGTCTGTGTCTGCTCTATATTCTTAGGAGGACCTAACTATTCTTCCCTGAGTAATATTTCATTTGATTCTGGAGAATCCAGGGAAAAACTCTAGCTAACTATAAATTCATTTGCAGAGTAGATGTAAGCAAGATGTTGCAGTGCAAAGCAGCTTTAGCTGCCCCTGCCCTTAGCCAGGAAAACAGAGAAACACAGAGGAGAGAGACAAGGAGCAGAGAGAAGCACAATATGGGACAGCTGAGCTTCTTGTAGGGAAACTGAATGAAAGTTCAAGTGTGAATCCAATTTACTCCTTCCCCATAATCTCTGGCCCCTCCCTCACTGGCAGCCAGCCTGGCTTTCCAGGGCCCTGGCATGAGCAAAGGAATTATTCAAGTTATGACCATTGTTTGCTGTCATGTTTCTTTAGGGAACTCCTTACATTGCCTTTGCTGAACCATCCCTTCCTGCTGTAATCAATCAGCATCAGGGTGATCGTGCCCACCTAACTGGCCCAGAGAAAACTTCTGATGGCTTGGTGGAATCTCATGACTTATATTCTTCTTGGGCCATACCAGGTCCTGATGGCACATGACTACCTCTCAAGTGCTGCCCAAACAATATTAGATAGAATCTCTTAGAAATTACCCCCCACCCTCTGCTCATCTTCAGTCCTGATAATGTGGCTTTCAAATGTGAGGAAGAGATGCATGCTTCTGTTATGGCTGAAATCTTTTCCTTTTAGTAGATGTCTAATCAAGGTAGATGCTGATTCTTGTTCAATTCAAACTGCAATCTAGATTTCCTGATAAGCCACATCTCCAAATTAGGTATTATCTTACATTTCTCAGGGGTGAAATAAAGATGGTTTCAGAATAAAACTGTCACAGTAAGCTTTATCAGCAATAACAGAAATAAAAAGTGACCTGTCTTAAGGCATAAAACTTCAAGAATGTAGATAAAAGGACAGTTTTTATGCAATGACAGCCCTAGATCAAGAAACTGGAAGAGATAAATGATAAACAGAAAACAAATACATTCACATCAGGGTGCTTCGTAGTAACACAACATTAATTTTATCTTGTGTAAATCTTTCAGAATGAAAAAAGTAAAATATTCAGGTAAATTTGGTAAATACTGAAAATAATGTAGGATAGTAAGATATTTCATGTAGATTTGCTTTGTATTATTTATCTTTTTCTACAAAAGCCTTTCACAGTTTGCATCAAATTCTGTCACCAAAGAAAAGTACTATGGGTAGGTTCAGGCTGTGTGGATTCAGCTACGGGCAAAAATTTCATTTCATTAGAGTCCAGGTTGAAAACATATCTAAACAGGTTAAGTTGAAATATGTTTAAATATTTAGGGTGTTGCAAGTAATTAGTCCCAAAGCAGAAGTACCAAATTAAGAAAATGTATTACTAGGAGAACTTAAACAGTATAAGGCAGAAGAACATGGGTTTGAGTGAGCTAGGAACTGTAATATTCTGTTTTGGAACCTTTCTGAATTCTCACCTGGTTTAAAGGGTGCAGTCCTGATCACAAAATAGTTTAGATACTGCCTTCACTTTTTCTACCTTCATCACTGAAACGACCTCCTTCGGAAGAAATCTTGACTCATTATGCAAAATCTCTATGCTTGGGTAATTTTAGTGTTTATTGATCTGAAGTAAGTTACACTTGACTAATTTTTAACTCTAATACTTTTTTACCTCCTCTCTCCTTGCTATATGTCCTTGCTATAAGAGAATACTAAGGCAAGAAATGTTGGTAGGGATTTGGGGAAGATGGTGGAAAAAGATTGGGATTTATCCCCCAGCTTTTTTTGTGGACACATTCTCCCAGTTTGCAAAGAGAAGTTTTAGCAGTGCTTTAAAGGGTGGAAGAATGAGAACTGTAATTTGCAATGGAAAGCCAAAGTGTCTTTATACCCTGTGGTGGGGTACCAACTGAGGGGACTTGTCATGTTTGCTTTAAACTAGCTTGCTTGGGTACAGGAGCACTGCAGGTGTAGGAGCAGTGCAGGGCAACTATCATGATATCTCCTTGTTATCTCTGGCCTGGGAGGGCAACCTTGGGCTCTCCCAATGATCTTACCAGAAGCATTCCCACACCTGCATGTGAAGTTGGCTCAGAACACAGAGGGTCTTTCACATCAACAGCTTTCAGTGGTGAGATACCTGTTACCTCCTGAAAAACATTTACACTGTCAGAAAGAAAAGAGAGCTGAGAGACATGGAGGTGTTTTTGCTTTTGAGTTTCATGTAGAGCTGGTGCTTAAAAACTTAACACAAAACTTTGCTTTATTCCTTTCAAAAAGTGTTATCTTTTGTTAGTGCTTCTTCCTGCCTTCAGTACTTCTCATTCTCTTGTAAAGGGAATCCCAAAGACCATTGAAGTCCATTGCAGGATTCCCACTGGCCTGTATGGATTTGGGACCAGATTCTAGCCTGCAGTTTATCTTTATCTGCACTACAAATGGCTAACTCTGAGCATAAGTTACGCCATGTCTTAAGCTGACCCACTTTGTATTCAAATAAAATTTTCTGGATAAATGTAAATTTTTTTTAAGTACTTTAAAGGATCTGAATGCATTTGACATTCTTAATGAATTGAGTACAGGTAATGGCAACTCTGAGTGCTCTTGTACCCTCATGAGTTGTTTGGCCAGTACCAGTCCCCCCTGCCAGCTTTTTAGCACCTGATTATGCCCACCATGTGCTACTTTATCATCATATAATTTATCCCACCAACACCTGGTCCATTGTGAGCTACAAAGTATGCAGTTTTAGATCCCCAGCTGTCATAATTCCCCATCTTCAGGTGATATTTGTTGCAAAACAGCCTTATGGCAACTGTCAAGGTAGTATCTATGAAAATCAATGAATATTGTTACCAAGTTGCCTAGGAAGATCATTGTTGTTCTTGATAATAATAGATCACAGGCATATGCTAATTTGTAACTTGAGCAACAATATTTTTAGGGTTATAAATGCTTCAAATAGGTACATAGGACAGGGGCTGATCTACTTTTTTTCATTAGCCTCTCAGGAGGAAGCACTGAAAAACACTTTAACTTTCAAAGTGGCACTGAAAAATATTTTCAGTGTGAACACAGATTTATCAAGGTGAGGGAAGGCAGTGGTTGTCAGGATATAAATCCATTGGTACTGAAGATACTGACTAGACCTCAGACTATGTGGCTGTGGTGAGACTCTGACAGCGGTGCTGATTGTGAAAAACAGGGCACCAACCAAATGATGAAAAGCAGTAACACACCATTAATTTTTAATAATGTAGTTCCATAAATATGCTTTCTGTTGTAGGAAACTAACTGTGCTAAGACGGCTGTCTAGAAAATGGGAGCAGTTTAAAGAAAAATGTTGCCTCATAATCAAGGAGAGCTGTCAAAACCACTTGGCAAAAAAACCCACACAAAGTACTTAATGCCAGAAATATTTATTCATTATTCCTAAGGAAAAAAAAAAAAAAAAAAAAAAAATACGGAGTGTATTGAAGAGTCTAGAACAAGCTGCCACGCAAGTACTGAGAGGCAGAGAGACGGGATGTAAAAAGCTCATAAACTGGGCTCTGAAATTGTATTTTTCTGTCATTAAAAAAAATCCAACCAATAAATGTGCCTCTCATTTTTGGTTGATATGATCTGTTCCAAAGCAAAGATCTTTGTAAGTATTTTATGAGTTTCTTGATCTCATTTGTAGTGTGGGTAATCATTTCCATTGCCCTCAAACTCCACCACCACAAGGACTATACTTGCTGGGATTTATGGTCACTCATTGTTTCCTAGAAAGCCATCTGATGAATGGAGCCAAAGAAAAAACTACAGATCACAATTTCCTTCATGGCCTTATCTACAGCTTCTGCACTGAATCAAAATTTCTTGCTGATTTCTACCTTTTTGTGTATGAATTTTTTGTCACCTTTTTACCTTCTGCTTCTTTCTGGCTTTGCTCTCTAGCTTAAAAAATATTCAAAATTGAACCCAGGGTGACAAATCTGACAGGCTTAAGATGACAATAAGCAACTGTCTCCTGAAAGGAGCAGCAGGGCAAGCCAGGGTTTCTTAGCATTAAGGGAGTGATATTGGGGTTTAGACCCAGCTTACAGTGACTGATGCCTGCTGCTGCCAGCATGCTTCAGACGTGGAGGGGTAAGAAGAGAAGCGGCACTTTAGTTTCCTCTTTTCCTCCATTTATCTCCCTATCGTCTCTTATTTTGTTTGAAGAAGAAAGAGTGAACAGAGCAGCAGAGATGACATTTGTGGCCTTATCCCTATTGTCTTCTTTGCCTAAAGCGGAAGACTTTCAGCCAACAAATTTCCTTCTGTTTTTCCTCCTGTAAAAAACAGACAGGAGAGGGGAAGTAAAAGAACTGCTTGTCTTTTTCCCACCTACTACTGATTTAACATTTGCTTACTTGAATAGTTTGTCAAGCAAACATAAGTACCTGACAACCACTTTGAAGTGTGATTTACTCTGAACACCGCAGTAGTGGAAGCCCTTATTATTCTTCCCCATGTAGACAGGCAGGCCCGGGCCTGGCTGCGAGGGTGGTCCGTCCTGGGGAGTGTCGGCCCCCAGGCAGGGATGGGCAGCAGGCCCCGGGCAGAAGGCTCGGGCAGGCTCCGGCGAGGACCCCCGCAGGCTCGCCAGCGGGCGGGCAGGCTGCTGGCGCCCGGCAGCATGGCCCCGGCCGCGGGGCGCAGGCCGCACCACCGGGGCAGCC
>JAOEHX010039199.1:26010-36972 GCA_025448015.1 Bolborhynchus lineola | reverse complement strand
GTGTCCCTGCCCATGGCAGGGGGGTTGGAACTAGATGATCTTAAGGTACTTTCCAACCCTAACTATTCTATGATTCTGTATTTCAAGCAATCGTTCTTTCCTTACACCCTGGTACAGGGTGTTTATCTGCAGTGCAGGCCTCTCTCTGTTTCCCCACCAGACAATTGCACCCACTGTTTTGCACTGCTGTGGTGTGGGAGAGCAATTCATGTTCATTAGTTCCTTGTTTTCAGTTGAGACTGCCAGCATGGTCACAAGTCCTGGCAGTGATTTTTATAAGGCTCTGAAAGAGTGACTTCAAGGCCATGGTTAAGTTAATAAAAGTTGATTAGTAGCTGATAGGTAGTAATAGCAAAGTAGTAATGAGAAACTAGAGATAGAGGACTAGTATGTGCAAGTATTATTTGTAAGCCATTTTCCATCTTAGTTGTTACTTAGTAGTAGTAAGCTCTTCATATTGCTCTAGCAGCAAATATCCTTGAAACCCCAAGTAAAGGGGGTGTTTGTGAATATGTTTGGCCTCTTTCCCCCCTCCATCACTCGTCCACATAAGCTAGGTGACACGAATCTTGACTCTCATTATTGTGGTAACTCTGTCAGCTGAGGACCCTTCACTCTCACAGTGCTTTATAGGATTTATCTTGTTTCAGGTTAGCTCTTGAAAATTCTAATTGATTTCCTCAGGAAATTTACATCAAAAAGCCGTGTTTGAAAACATTTGAAAGCTAGGATGTACCAAAACTGGAGCTCTGTATACTAATTTAGTATAACTGTTTCCTGTTTATAGGACAACATCTGTTAGCAGGTGATCTCAGGTCTTAGTACACAAGATGGCCAGTACTCAGGAATCTAGTTGCTTTTTCTGTTCTTTTCTCTGTAGTGCTCATTGCTGTAGCATTTGGGAGTTTCACAAACACTAATTATTCTTGCTAGCTACATCATGAAAGAATTTTCTTTTAAGCTGATACTCCAGAACCGAGTCCAAGAAAGAGTAAGACTGAAAGTGTGTGCTAACTTTTCACAGCTAAGACCGGGTTGTTCAGCATATCTGTTAGCATAAGTAGAGTATTTTGCTTGTCCAAAGCACAGCTTTGGTGCCTTCAGTTTGCAGCGGTAAATGTTCTGCACCAAATTACAAAATATGACTGAGCTCTGACTGTGACAATTGTATTTTAAATGACTTGTCAGTTTTGTTCTAGAATTGTGTAACAGTAACAAAGATAGAAACAAATTCTATAGAAAAAAAAAAATCATTCCCATTTAAGGTTGTTTGTTGTTTTGTTGTTGTTTTCTTTCATTTTGCCACTCAGTTTCAGTATGTAATTTCACATTTTTTCCAGCTATAAAGTAGGTAGGATATGGAAAGGAGTATTTTTTTTCTGTTTAAATCTGGTAGGGTTACTGAAAGTCTGTCTTGTATCTTTGTAACAATTTTACTGAAACGTGTATTTTGTATCATTTAAAATTAGATGTCTCTGTCTTTGCAGCATGTGGATTTAAGGCTGTTTTTTAATACTGTACGAAGAAAAAGGTATGCAGAATGCCTTTCAAATTTTAACTGAAGCCCAGGCATTAAGCTTGGGTTTGTAGCTCCTGTATTCCTTTCACAGTGCCAATACTGGATGCTTGGGTTCAACTTCTGTCTGAGGACCATCATCAGACTGGTCTCTAATGAACGTGCCCAGGTGTATTTCAACTTGGTATAGTGCTAGTCTAACATCTGCAATTTTTATCTTTAGGAATTTGTCATTACAAAATTGCAGAGAGGTCACTCTTTTTTCAAGTGTATTTACAAAGTAGATCAGAAACTACATTTAAAACCAAATGAAATATTTAAGTATAGTTTTAACTCTAACACTGAAATTCTTGTACTGCAGGTTATCAGTATGGCACAGTTGCCCAAACCTGTGATCAAAGGACTGCTATAGGGTTAGCTCGATCCAAAGATGTCAACCTTCGCTTTTTCCTGCCTCCACCACCATTGCCAAAAATAAAGAATGTAAGTAAATGAAAAGCAGATATTAGAAGGTTTTTGCTTGCTTGGTTGGTTTTAGTGCTTTTGTTGCTGGTAACTATACTGAAATGGATTTCTTTTTAAGTAAGTAATGAAGTAGTAAAATTGAGACCAAAATACAAAGCTCTCATATATTGATATACCCCTGGGGTCATCCTAGATTGCCTTGCTGATACTAACAGAGTCCTACATGTAGAGAGGTTTTCTGAAGGCTCTTGCATCCTCAGTGCCAGTGTAAGCCTCTGCTGTAGGCCCACTTCTATCACCAGCTTTTGGTTACCAACAAATCTGTATTGGATAAATTTGGCCTTGGTTTGTTTTTGTGGTAATTAGTAAATGTATATATATGATGGTTTGAGCAATCATGTCATCATATCAGTTTCTTCAGTAAACAGAAATGACACATAAAGCATAATATAAAAGGTCTTTTGTAATGCTAATAGAATGCAGAAGTCCCTGTCAGAAAATACCTGTAGATCTTAACTAGTGAAACTCTGAAAACCAGCTTTGATTGGTAGTGATATTCTTAGCTTTTGCTTTCTTATCTTTGTAACATTACATGATAGTGGATATGTACCTGTTAGTTCTGAAGTACTAGGTTATACTAGTATGTGGTTGTGTATGTACTCTATTTTCCTGTCATCAACTCTGATTATTAAATGAACATCTATATGAATATTTTGAAGATAAAAGATTAAAAGAACTGTTGTCTGTATTTTCTATTAGTAATTTATGCATCCATTTTAATGCAGCAGCACCAAGATTACTGCGTAGTTAAGGATGAACTTTTAAGCTTCCTGTGTGAAGAAGAATGTTTTTTTCTTTTTTGTATCTGTTAGAATAAGGCCATCAAAGTATGAAGTTTAAAGCTTGCTTTTCATCACTCAGGTGGTGGGTTTAGAATTACCATTTTACAAAGTCTTACAGGTGTAATATAAAACCAAAGTTGCAGAGCACTTAAGTCAAGGGTTTGTGGTTTATGGCCTTATTAATATGGCTGATTTAATTATTTCAGGTATCTTTTTTTTTCTCGGTGTTTTGTTTTATGCTTTGAACAGAACTAAAAGCTATTTGTCCTTATTTCTCACAGGATTACACAATAGAAGATGAACTTCGCCTGTTGTTAGTATCTTTACCTCAGACCTACCTTGATCCATGTGTCCAGCACTTCACATCTCTTGCTTTACGTGAAAGTAGCCAGATTCTTGCTGCACAAAGGGTGAGTTCCCGCCTGCAGAATAGAACTACTTGGGTTCTTTGTTCCTTCAGAGCTCAAAGTTACAAACCTGTTTTCATATTTTTGAGTGTTACAGGAGAAAGAGACTTTGTGGCCATACAATATAAGCAAAATCTCTTCTACACACAGTCTGTCTGCTTGAAAGCTTGTTTATCTTTGCCAGCTGTACTGGTTGGTCTAGTGAAAGATTATATCTTCTCTTGCAAGCCTTCCCATAAAGTAGATATTTCAGTATTTTGTCCAGAACATTTCTTTCCCTTGCAGTGCTCACAAAATGATTTTTCACATTTCATCTTCCCATTGTTTGGGTATTCATTCACTGCTGAGATGATTAAACCTCTTATAAGTCTTACTAGCAAACTGATAAATTGTTGGCACACCTTAAATAGTAAACTCTGTTATACCACATGGAAATGCCTCCCTGTAACAGGTTATTGTTGCCAAACCCAGAATTTAAATAGTCTAGCAGTCTGTTTGTACTTGGAAACTAGGAACTTTCTTCAACTCTGTCCAACAATTTCCTAAGTGGCTTTAAGAGTGTCATTTAAAGTGCTGTTATTGCTTAAAAATAATAATTATAATCCCAGTGTAATCCACTATCATATTTTGCATTTTATTTTTTTATTTAAAATTGTGACTGTTTAATCAGTGATGATTATTTTTTATAAGATGCAATCATAAAAATTACTGTGATGTTTTAATAATGATGCCTGTCAGGCTTTGTTTAGAGATTTCAGAGTGCAGTAACTATTTCTTATGACACAGTTATGTGTAATATTTTTACATTATCACCCCTTACTGTTTTTGTACTGAGTCCTCTTGTTTCAAAGAGAGTTTTAGTAAGACAACACACTTGGAGGCATTTTGGTAATCATGCTGTTCTAGAAAATTGTTTTTTATTGAGGTTATGCTGGTCTTCCTATTGCATGATTGAGAGAGACTGGTCCTCAGGGACCATTCTGTGTTGAAGACATTTTTTCCTCCTTTTCCTCCTCTTCTTTTTCTTGGAGCTATGGAAATCTGGATGCAGTATGAATCTTGCTTTTTTTTTATGCTTGAGCAAATGATCTTGAAAAAAGACATTCATCAACAAAATGAAAATCATACATTTTGCCCCTTAATTTATGTTTGAAGCTAATAGACTATGAAGACTACTGACTGGAAATCTAGTTAATATTTTCAGTTTGAAATACTAGATATTTTTATTCTGTACTGTTGTGCAATTTGTGTGTTTTGAAAAGCGCATGCGTGCTGTACACTCCTTCTAGAAATTTCTATGGACCATTACACGCTTAATGTTTTAGTTTAGAAATGCTGATTTTTCATAGCCATTTGGAATGTGATATAATTTTTACTGATTCTAATTTCAGGGAGGTTTATGGTGTTTTGGAGGCAATGGACTTCCATATTGTGAGACACTGAGTAAGATCCCTTCAGAGACAGTGGAACTCTTTTGCTTGGAAGCTTTAGTACAGCATTCTAAGGTAATTTTCCTTTAAACTATAACTGAAAAGCAACATTTATAAATATTCTGTTCTAATGCTGTCATATATTGGGAAGGAGTTGCCATTTCCTTGTCTCCTATCCTGTACCCCTTCTGTAAGGATATTCAAACAACCAAGACTAGTGAGAACTGGAAGGCAGCGTGACAAACTCATTTTTTCTGATGGAAAGTGAATGTAAGTTCTGTTATTTCTAATAAGCCAGTATAAGTTCCACCGTAGTATACTTATATGTATCTTTCAAAAAGTAAAGAGCAGCTCTCACACAGAAAAGCAGGAGAGAATGCCTGAAGTCCAGAAGTCTTTTTCTGTTTCATGCTACCTCCCACTGACACTCAAAGTCAGTTGAGATAGACATTGTGAGGCTCTGCAGCTTCTCTGAAAGTGAGATACTGGTAATACAAAATTCTCAGTGCAAAGTATGTGTGGATTTGTATAAGTTGGTGTACATTAATTCAGATATCTTACAAGTAGTCTCTTAATGCTCTTAGTCTAACTGTAGTGCCAGATTTCTAGAAAGCAGAGTAGCTTCACTAATTCATTTTAATCAAAAGCCAGAAAGAAATGCAAACCTGACTTCCAAAAAAACCCCTTCTTCCAGATGTCATTGCCTTGGGCAGAATCTTGCACAGCCTGCGCCCAATACAGTGCATCTTTCCAGGACCAGTCTGTTCTTTGCAGACACATCTCTCTCAGATGAAGAGTATGGAAGACTTTGTGTAGCAGTGATTCTTCTTGTTCCCTATTGCTGTACTCTTCTGTGTGTGCTTAATTGGTCAGAAGCCTAGAACACTGAGAAACATCATTGAGAATGCAAAATTGTTATTGGTAGTAGGCATGGATAAAGAGCAGTTTGCTAGTATTGCTCATCTTCCATAAACATAGAAATTCTGACTCAGTCTAAAACTTCTTATATTCCAGATTTTCAGTTAAAATAAATTGTGGCTGTACTAATTCCAAATGTATGTGTGTCTCTTGAAAGCCACAGACTTGAGGACATCAGCATATAACTACCACACATTTTCAAGCACTGTAAAGAACATGTTCAAGTTAGAAGCATTTGGCCAATATCAGTAGTTGCCACAACAGCTAATTAGTGTATATTCATCTGCTTGGACTAGAATCTGTTATTGCTGTTCAGATCAGTAATAGTAGCAGTGCTACCCAGGACGCAGACTTTTTTTTGACATATCTTTGACATATCATTCAAAGAGAAGAGATTATAATGATTCCATTTTACAAGGTGAACAGGAAGAGAGGTAGCTAGGGTTGAGATAGTGCTCTCACAAATGGAGATAATTATCCTGCTCAGACTCTTAAACTTTTGTTGAAATTTGATCATGCCAAGTAGAAAGCTATCTCTGTCAAATGTGGAGGAGAGTAGAGTGATGATATTCAGCATCTTTCAGGTTGTTAATCTATAGAAATCGTGTGTTTAGCATATTAAAATATTTACCTTATCTTCAACTATGGCATAATACATTCTAGATTAATAAGAATTTCTACATATTAAGGGCTCTGCATCACTCAAACTCCCTAATTTGTGAATTAACAGCATCTCAACCTTTTTGCAGAATGTCTACTTACTGTCATTGTATTTACTGTATTTACTAGGTTTCTTCTCACTGTGATAAAATTGAAGCTAAAGGAGGCCTTCAGTTACTACAGAGAATATACCAGCTACGTAAAGATTCAGCAAAAATACAAAGGAACATAATTCGCATTATTGGAAATATGGCTTTGAATGAACGTCTTCATGCATCCATAGTACGTGCAGGTAAAAAGAAAGCAAGTGCAAGCAGTTTGAGTGTCAGATTTATATTCTAAAATTTTCAGAGGATTCAGTGCTTTTTTAAAATACAAAGGACGATGGTAGTGGTGTGGGTTTTGTATTTGTGAGGGTGGGGAAGTGCTGTTGTTTTTCTAATACAGAAAGTGTAGACAGTTTAGATGGTGTTGATTAAAAAGTCCTGTATGTTATCTGGCCCACATATGTCAGTGCTGCACAGGTGTCCTAAGTCTGATGGGTGGTCATAGTTTGGACTCAATTGATGTTCAGTTTACATTACTGGCAAAGATCTTCTGAGTTTTCTCCTCTTGCAGATAATTTTTCTTTTAATTGACTGTGGTTTTGTCTTGTAAAGGAACAGAGCAGCTTGTAGTCCAAAGCTTTTGAAACAAAGTGAAACATGCCTTTCCACCCTCTGTTGTTTCGTGTTAGGCTAGGAAGTTCTGCTAAGTTTTGCTCTGATGCTCCTTTTTAATGCCCCTAATTATCACAATTGAATTTCTGTACCAAATAAATAATTCCCAATATTTTATTAGGAAATACAGAAAAAGAAAAATAGAAGATACCAGCATGCTGTTGTATACGTCTGAGCTGTTCTCTGCCACTTAAACACATTTTTAATCTGCTGTTGCAAAAAGGAGAAGTAGCAAAGGCACAGGGAAAGACCGTGAGGGTGATTAAAAGTTTGGAATGACTGTGGTATAAAGAAAAAATAACTAGAATAGGACATTTACTGTGGAAAAAGCGACTGAAGGAGAATATAACAGATTATAAAATCCTCACTAGCATAGAGAATGGAAAGAGGGATTGGTCATCTGGTGTTTCTTGTCCTGCAAGACCAAAGGTTCTTGTACGTTAAATTACCAAGAGGCAGAACAAATAAATGTATACATTTTTCCATACAGTGTGTGACCCAACTAAAACTTGCCACAAAACATTGTGACTGTTGAAGACTTAAAGAGCTTCAAAAAGTAGTTAGACGATTCTGGGAAAGAGAAATCCATAAAGTTCTACGCACAGAAGCCAAGTTGGCTGTGGAAGCCTGAAAGAATAGAGAATCAGTCCTTTATACTTGTCCTTTTATGCTCTATTCCTTTATTGTTCTGCAACTTCCATTACTGCTTACTTTTGGAGAAAGACAGTTGGACTGCAAAGGCCTTGGGTCTGAGCTTTAGCACCTTTCTTGCATTCTGATATGATGACTGCTAAAACCATATGCATAGAGGAAGAGATTGTAACAGAAGAGTCAGCAGCTTCCTGGGGCAGAGCTGTCAGTATGAATGGGATTTTAGACAGTGAACCAGACTCCAGAGTTGAGCAGTTGTATATTGCTGGTTAAGGGTTGATAAAACTACTCTTTTTTTGCTGGATGATGTACAAGAAGCAAGAACCTCTAAGGCTCTTTTCCTTTGCAAAAGCTGTGACACAAGAAAAGAAAGAAAAGCAATGATGGCTTTCTTCTGTAGTAGCTGCGGTAGGGCATCTGAGGGCAGAAGGATTCTGAACACTATTTTTGACTCTTCATCTTGGCTCTTGTAAGAGAAATGCAAGAGCAGAGACCTTGCTAATTTTTATTGGACTAGTTCGGCACTCTTTTATCGTATTTGGAGAACTGAAAATAGATTATAGGTAGTGTTCTCAAGGAGAACTTGCACAGGAATCAACAATTATTCTGTTTAAAAATTTATTTTTGATGTTACTGTTCTTAAATTTTAACATCTATTTTCAGAAGTATAGTTTGAAGTATGATGTTTCTGAATTCTTTCGTTTGGATGATGTGTCTATTAGTTAACATGCCACTTTATTTTTTCAATATAGGTTGGATTTCTGTACTTGCTGAAGTAATGAAATCCCCACATGTTATCCAGTCTTCTCATGCAGCCAGAGCTTTGGCTAATCTAGACAGAGACACAGTGAAAGAAAAGTATCTAGATGGTGTTTATGTCTTACATCCACAATATCGCACCAGGTAAAGTGGAAGGAGATACTGTGCATGTTGTGTTACTTGTACATGTACTTTCAGTTGCTTGTTAACTGTTTAGTTTAAAAAAGTTTGTAAGAGTGGACATCAGAATGCTTCAGTATTGATGTCACCTGCTCCTCCTGTTTTTTGCTGGATTGAGAGGACTGAATCTAGATTCAAAAATAGGAGAACAATAAAGTGGTTGGAGCGATCCATGACTGTAAAAGTATTGTTGTACTGCATGGAGAAATACGAACAGAACACAAGATGAATTACTGCTTTTCGTGCATTACAACCATGTAACCTTTGTGCTGGCTGTCATGGGATAATTATTTTGCCTTGTAATATTTTGCGGGCAGCAGCACATGTCGGCTTAAGATGCAGTAATTTACAGCTGCAGCTTCTTTTAATAGTGACTGTGTATCTGGGGCTGAAGCAGTCTCCAACGTGGTATGTCACTTAGTAGCAACTATTCCCTGGGTTATTGGTCTTAGTTACAATGAAGATATAATTTCACCATAAAGCTGGAACTACCAGGGTGCATTAAGAGTAGCTGGAGAGAATGTTGGTTTTCATTTTAGAAAAATACGATTTGTGAGCTGGGTATTTTCCATACTTCTTTTTATATCTCTCTCTTCTGGGTGGATCACTGTTTTTTGTCTTGTTCTGACTATCCTCTTTGAAATATCATGAAATGTCATGAAATGTTGACCATAAGATGTCACATATAGTGTTGAAAATAGAATTTTGTCATTCCTTAGGTTAAAAGTTATGTGTAAATTTTATTTGCTAAAAGAATATGTACCATGCAGCTCTTAGAAATACCTTTTTCTGTATCAGTCAGCCCATCAGAGCAGACATCCTTTTTGTTCATGGTCTTTTGGGAGCAGCATTTAGAACCTGGCGACAGCAAGATATTGACCAGCGTTTGGATAAAAAAGCTTCTGAAGGGCAAGAGGAGTATAGTCAGTGCTGGCCAAAGGTAAAAGACAATAACATTCTCATTAATTTCTCATGAATGAGAGTTGTCCAGAGGATCTGGAGTTACGCTGTCTGCAGCTGTCTTTTTTGAATCAAATTACTTGTAATGTGTTATACAAGTAGCACTTTTAAAGTTTCTGATACATTTTTGTTAGTAAGCTGAAATCTTGAGCAGGTTGTTATTGCAATGGAAAATCTCTGTAAACCTTCAACATCATTCTTCTGCTATGGAATGTTATTGCTGAGAAAAAATATACATAAAATTCGTTTTTAATTATCATTTCTTACATAGGTGTCTGAATACCTCAGATTTTGCAGATTGGTAATTAAATATTGTTAATAAACAAGTAATTAGTGCTTCAAGCAGCTCATGTTGGTATGACCACCAAGGTATCTCTGTAAGCTGATCAGTCCTGTTGGTAATCTTAGTAATTTTTGTTTTACCCAGGAGAGGGAGCCAGGAGTGCATGAGTCAGTAATCTGTCTCCATCCCTTGCCTACTTTGTGGCTGGGGAATAGGCTAAAGTTCGGCAGCGTGGTATGAGAGTAATAGTCTATGTGTAAGATGTACTTAGGGGTTAATTGAAGAGCAAATATCTTGCTTGAGATTGTCCCCATAGTAACATCTTTGCTTCATTATGCTAAATTGCTTACAGGAGTTTAAGTGCGTCAATTATAAGCTGCTTTGGGTTTGCTTTTCTTCAATTTAGACATGGTTGGCTTCAGACTGTCCTGCCCTTAGAGTCATTTCTGTGGAATATGACACTGATTTGAGTGACTGGAAAGCAAAATGTCCTGTTGAGGCTCACAGGTAACGTATGTAATGGCTGCAGTTTGGAAGTGAGGGAGACCTGTAAAGCCGAACCTTGCGATAACCTAGTGTGAAACTAAATTTCATTTTTCCTGTTGCATTTGAAAATGATTTTTGAAAAACATTAGGTACAGTCATGATATGCTGGAGCTTTGTAGCCTTACAGGTAACTACTTGCGGCAACTTCATAAATTCTTACAGTCTGTTCTTCATTTTTAGGGGAGACACTAGATAATGCTGTTAGATGATGTAAATATAACAGTATTTTTATATCTTAAGGTTAATATTTCTTAAAATGCCCCAGTAATGCTTCATAAACACAGCAAAAAAATCCCTATAATATGACTTTATACTCATGATAAAATGAAGTGTGTCATTTTCGTAGAAGTTGGGAATTACCTTTAAGATCACTGAGTCCAACTGTTAACCCAGTGCAGACAAGTCTACGAGTAAACCATATCCTGAAGTACCACATCTGCACGTCTTTTAAATATCTCCAGGGATGGTGACTCAATCACTTCCCTGGGCAGCCTGTTCCAATGCTTGACAACAAGAAGGGCAACAAAACTAATGAAGGGTCTAGAGCACAAGTCTTAGGAGGAATGGCTGAGGGAACTGGGGTTGTCTAGCCTGGAGAAAAAGAAGCTCAGGGGAGACCCTCTTGC
>JAOEHX010039199.1:0-22041 GCA_025448015.1 Bolborhynchus lineola | reverse complement strand
CACACATAAGCAGTATGATAAAAGTGCACATTGTGCCTCTGGAATCAGCAAGTAAGTCAAATAGCCATTTAATCTATTTTATTTTGTATGTACTCCTGTAAGCATCATTAATGAGGAAGGATTGGAAATGCTATGGTAGGAAGGCCTGGAAAAAAAAGCATCTGTTATGTCCTGAGACTTTTTGTTTAAACTTTTGGCTCAGTTTAAATTACAGTTTTGCTGCTAAGATCAGAGGCAGCTACATTTGTATCTTAGAATAGCAATTGTTTGGTTTGATTTTTCTAAATGTGAGGAACACTTGTTGAAAAAACCCTGGTCTAAGGTTACATTGTTATAGTCTATTCTTTCGTGATTATGAATATGTTGTTTATTCTTGTATAGATAGGCTGAATAGTGTTTTATAAGCTCCCATGAATTTCAGCTATTTCCTCCTTTAGAAAAAAAAGAAAGAAAATTAGTGAACTGCTAATGGAAGAAAAAGTTACAATGCTGATTTTCAGTGTTAAGAATCCATTATTTTCCACATCTCAGGTTCTCAAGCAGTAGTTTGCTTCCTGAAGAGGTTCTCTCCATCTTTTTGCCTTTTGGAAAAGGGCAAAGCAGGCAGTTCTTTCTTTTGCTTTGTTCATGGGTGTTCAACTTGGAGAATTTATTTAAGTCTGGTATTTTCAGGTTTTCCCCAAGCAAAACCCTCTTCTGCACTGCCCAAGGTACCTGTAAGGCCTTGAACAGAAACCGTGGCTTGTTGGGTTTTAGATCAGGCTTTGCACCCGCTAAACCCACTAGGTTAAAGGCAAGGTTACTGCATTTAAAAAGTGGGGACTATACATCCCTGTTTACCTGATTCATTATTTAGCAGTATTTTTCCAGCGTGTCTTCTCAGGAAGCAATTTTTTTGTGAAAATGTTGCTGGTGTGATTTTATTGGCCTGAAAAACCGTGCATTCTTTTTTTTAACAAAATAAAATAAAAGAGAGGTCTGGATGTGTCCTGTGCACTTAAAACGATGTAGCATATTTCTCCACTTCTAGAGATGACACACAACGGAGCACATGAGCTCTCTTGAAAAGCCTACGGAGGGCACATGACAGTTCAGTGGCATGCCACTCATTTTATTCAAAACCCAGGCTGACAAGCTATATGTTCAGTTTCTTACATGCATGCTTGCACATGTAAAGGCAAGCCTTCGTTCTGCTCTAGTGTTATTCTATATGGTTAAAGATAGAGTTCCAAGCAAAAGGAAAGATTTCTCAGAGGGTTGAGTGAATAAATAGTAAACTGGAATGTGGCAGTCATGACATCCTAACTGGAAAGTTCACTAGTAGGGATAGTGATAGTAGTAGGGAAATCCCTGGTGTGCCCCAGTATCATTAGCTGCAAATGGAATACTTTTATTCTACAATTAAGCAGTCTAAATTTTTAATTTCCCCTGAAATGTGTGTAGTGATTTGTGGCACATTTCAGGTTCACTCTAGTTCCATATTTAATCTCCACATCAAAGTATTCTTACAAGGAATTTGGGCAATTAGTGATGATCAGAATCTGGATACCCTAGATTTAAATCCTGTCCCTGTTCACGTCAATGCTTAAACTTCAGTCAGGACTTTGCTGTCAGTCAGCTGCTGGTAAATGAAGTTTTGATTCTTCAGAGTTGTCTATATGGAGAAATGTACATTAGTGTATTCCCAATAAAGATGGTTGAACTGTGACCTGGTGGTTTACCACTGTGGGTTTTGTAGCTGTGTAGAGCTCTATCTGACTCTATAACAGTGTGTATCGATGCTTTTAGTACATTTAAAAATAACGAAGACAAAACAATTAAATTGAAGATAGGCAAAGTTGCTTTTGAGGGAGGAATTGCTAATGTAAGATGTGCTTTTCAGTCTAGGTGGTCTTACTAACTTCTGTAATTTTTTCTTTCTGGTTTCTTTTCCTCTCCCAGAGTTAGGAATTGGAGACCTTATTCCAGTGGATGTTAATCATCTAAATATTTGTAAGCCAAAGAAGAAGGATGCTTTCCTGTACCAACATACACTGAAGTTCATTCAAGATGTTTTAGCCCAAGAACTTGGAGATTGACATTTTGCCATCCTTGTCTGCTTATCTCCTCTATTTGGCATAATGCAGTAAGCTCTTCTCCTAATATTTGTTAGGGGATCTGCAGAACTACAGAGATGCTATGTCAATAGTATCTGCAGTTAAATAATTTCAGTGCATCTCTAACTTAGATACTTCTCCAACTTTTCTAAAATATGTTCAAAACAAATACAAACTGAAGTCTTATAAACCTGGCAAAAAGAGAATGTATGTTGGCTTACAGTGACAAAATGTATGTAAATTCTTCAGCACTTAGTCTACAGGTATTCCCCTGGAGCAACTATGGAGAGTGCCCAGGGTATCTTCTTTATCAAGAACAAAAAAAAGAGCTTTCTGGAGGTGGGTGGTCTTGTTAAGGTGACTATACGTCTGGGGCTAAAATCTGACAGAGAGGATCGACACAGGTGATAATTTGTTGTATTAAACGGGAGAAGCAACATGTGGCTGTCTCAAAGCTTTGGTTTACAGGCCACGTAAAGTTGTCTGGCCGGAACCTGAAGAAGTGCATCTAAGTCAGGGAAAGTAGCATTTTGGTCTAGTAGCCAAATTACAGGTTTTGTAATTTGGCTTTTCATTTAATAGACCACTCAGATTTGTCAGCAAATGTGGCTTTTGTTTTCTGTTAGAGATAGGTTGGTTGCATAGACAACCACAGCTGGTTTAATCTGTTTGTACTAATGAAAACAAAAGCAGTGTTCACCTTGTGCATTTCTCTCTCAACCTTAGCAACTTGTGAGATTGCTTTCTTTAGGACAGTGTGTATCTGGTCAGACTCACATAATTTCTGTGCTTTTTCACATGGAAGGTACGGAACAGAAGCTTAGCTCTTTTGCTTTACTCTTAGGACATACAGAGAAGATGGTACATTCAAATCTCTGGCTCATGTTACTCATTTAGAAACTTCTTTTGCTGATTTAAAGAAGCAGCTTGAAAAATGCTCAGGTGGAATAAGGCAGATGTAGGCCTTGACAAGAAAGCTAATGCTTAGAGTTTGAAGCTCAGGTACAGAAAAGTAATGCAGGAATGAATTCAGGTGATCTTAAATCCCACTGGAAATGTGGAAGATCCCAGATATTTTAGATTGTTGGGGCCCAAGTGTGTTTATCGGTGTAGATAGACACAGAGAAAAGACAGCAGTGTTGTCTTACTTGAGTTTATGTTTATATTAAGGATACCTTATCAGTACTGATTAAGTCTTTTTTAGCATAAAGAAAATATGGCAGCACTCAGTCACTTTTTTAAAGTCTTAGTTTGCAATGTATTTAAAAGCAGCCTCGTCTAATTGTGGTCTCTTCCTTCCTTCCACTTTCCCCAGCCCTCTCTGAAATGTGATTATGCTACTCTGTCATAGCTGACCACTGGTTAAATAAGGCCTGTACTGATTACAGGCTTAAGATGTCTCTTAACATCACTCATGTGAAATAGATCTAATGTCACTTGGCTATGAAAGCTGCCAGAGGTGGGATGAGCCTTGCAGTTCTGCACAGGCTTGGTGCAGGCACCAGTAGCTGTTGCAGTCCTGCCAGGTCCTGAGGCTGCCTCAGCTGCTTTGACTTCAAGGCACTCCAGCCCAGGGGGACACCAGATCTGAAAACACACCTCTGGAAGCTGAAGTTTGACCTGCTGGAGCTGCATAGTAAAAGTCACAAGAGCAGGGCAGAGAAGTAGAGCACCATGCTGGCAAAAAGAGCATGTTTTCCCCCTATCCAGGATGTCCGTAAGAGCACTGCATGAAGGTATTCAGATTAAAAATGCAGCAAAGCTGTTGGAACTTCTAAAGAGGTTTGTCCTTTTTACACTGTGGTTTGAATATAGTACTTAAATATATTTACTGCATGTAAATATATTAGAACACTTTGTATTTACAAAGTAGAGGGTATGTGGAATTCATTGTGAATAGACAAGACTTCTAATAACTGCGTGTTTAGTGTGACAAATCTTGTACGGATTTTGAATAGACTTCTTGTTTGGCTTACAGGGAGTCAAATCAATAACATTACATGTTCATCTCAGTAAATGCATGTATATTTTGTTACTGTAACTATGGCAACTTTCTCCTTTTTGTAACTGTATCTATAGATGTGTGTAACTTTTAAAACTAATATTTTAAGGGGAAGTTGGGGGTTGTTTTTTTATATAGTAATGAAATGTGTTTTTAAAAATGTACTAGATATGCCGTAAAATCCATTAAAGTTGAATGACCTGCCAAAATGAGTACTCTGGATCGTGTTCACTTTTGTTAAAGACCTGCTTTGTTTTTTAGTGACTGTCTCATGCTGGGAGAATGCCATATGTACCCTTCATCTTTGGTAGGAAGTGTAGTGCTGGGGACACAGTGATTATCAAACTGAACACTTTTTCAGTTGTGCCTTTGAATTTTGCTGTGAGGCCTCCTAAACCATGTACTGACATTGGTTTGAGGGCCAGAAGGTCGGTTGCGTAGCATTTGTATCTGCTTCCCATTAGAAACTTATGCTTTCGTGCTTCTCTGGTGCTACATTAATTCAGAATATTGCCATTATGTCAATTCTTAGGTCTGAAATTATGTGCTTAATCCCTCCTAGCTGGGGATCCAACTTTCAGGTGTAGCTGTGGCTGACAGGTACATGTGAGTTGTCTGCAAAGATGGTATCTGGTCTCTGTTGTGGCATCCAGGACTAAAACAGTAAGACAAGCAGGAAGGGCTAATAGTTTGTTAATATTCTTGCACTTGTGGTCCAAAACTCTTGTATAACTGTATTGGTATTTCTAGTAGCAGCAGTCATCAAGTTTTTAATTCCTGTAATTGCAGTAGTGTAAACTGGCTTTCACACTGGTTTATGCTTGTAGTGCCAGGCAGTAGCTCGAGAGGAGACACTCTTCCATCTGGTGAAAACGGCAATTCTGGACAAAAGGGAAAAAGCAAAAATGTTGTTTTGTCAGAGTGGAAATTTTAAATAATATTTTTGGGTTGGTTCTCTTTGTTTGCTTCAGTGATCAGCCACTAAAAACACTGAATCCTGAGTGAGAAGGGTCTGAGTTTGCTGTAGTGGTTTCCCAAGCACAGAGCAATCCTGGCCCTGCTTTGCTTCTGGCCATTAAAAGTAGAACCCGGGTCACAAGCACCTGCCTCTGAAAAATCCCTCAGCTGGGGCGCTGGGCACCAGTGTGAAGGATAAAATGATCTGTCGAGCCATGAGAGTCTTCATTCATTGCTGTAAGCTTTTCAGCTCAACTGACCATTCCTTTCCCTTGATTTGCTGTGATTGACCAGTATATGCTGTTACTGATGGTATAAGACAGCTACCTGCCAGGATTCATACTTTAAGAGGCAGCTGGCCACATACATAGTCATAAGGTAGAATGCTAAAGGCCACATACTTCTCTTCTTCAAGGAGACTAATAAAGCAGATTTTATTTGACTTGTATAAATCCAGTTTAATGGGCTTTCCTGCAGCTTTCCTGATACCTCTTTTATTAACATGTAAATTAGCTGTCCTAGAGCTGTTAATTATCTTTGCAGAAAACATTTGCTAAGGCCATATAATGTACTCTTTTTTACTGTTCTTGATGTTTCATACTGAAGTGTGCCTGTAAATATTCACTATATCTTTTCTGTTAAGAAAAGGAAGAAGAGGTTACAGCTTTGTGTGGTCTTGTAGGAAAACAACTATCTATCTATCTGGCTTCAGCGTTATTCACTGGCCTCCCACCACATTAAATGGGCACTCAAATAAGAAGCTTAGTGCTGCATTTGGCTGGTTTGGCCTTTGAAGGATCTGGGGTTTTCTTTTTAAATAAGTGCCTAGCAAAGAAGGGAGCAGAGGAGGATGGGCAGGTGTTTGGACAAAGGCAGCATCTGCTCTGACAGGGTGTTCTGTGTCCAAAATTTGGCAGTGGCAGTGAAACAGGTAGGCATAACAAGTAAGACAATGTCTGAATTCCAGTTTCCAGGAAGCTAACAAGCAAATTGATTTTCATATTAAAAATAATCCTAATTCTGAACACCAAATTCTGAACTTTTTAAATACATCTTTCCTGGAAAAAAACCAAGGGATTTTTTTCAGCTTCACCAACTGCTTAAAAATGGTTTCTGTGCTTTAATAATAAAAGAAAGATCTTGATGCTGCTCTTAAGAAGTCACCATGGCAAGCTCCAATCTGTTTATCATTTTTAACCGCCTGCTTTGAACAAATGGCATCCACAGGGTATAATTTCATTGCACATGCAAGGCAGCAAGAGCAGATTAAGACACATTTAGCACTATGGATTATCTTTGCCAAATCTTGGGCTCCTGAGAAGTGTGACTGCTGCCTTGCTAATAAACAAGAGATGGTTTCATTATGAAGATCAAGCCTGCTTTGAGCTCTGCAGTGCTTGGCTGGTGTCCACAGTGGTTAACAGGGGCTGCTTCCCCTATCAGTGCTGTCATGGTTTGACCCAGTACACATTATCACCTTTTAAACCTCTTGTTCATGAGAACCTGCACAGAACAGATGGTGGTAGCTGCCTGGGTAGTCTTTGTGTGTTGCAGCTGCCTCCTAGATGTGCTTCCTTTGCAGATGCACAGTGCTTCTGAGCAACAGGGTTTTTTTACAGTGGTGCACATGCTTCTTAAATGCAGCCTTAGATATGGTTGCCCATACCTAGTTCCAGTTTTTAGCCTTCTCAGCTCATGTCCAGTGATCCCCTGATGCAGCACAGTTTTATTACAGCTGCCAGGGGATGGGAATGGGATGCATATGGCAACTCCTTCCCTGGTACAAAAGGACTGCATAGCTGATGATCAGCAGGAGCACAGACAGCTCTACACACTTCCACCCTGTACCTGCATACCGGTTTGGTGTTCAAGGTGAGTTTTACTGTGAGCAAATTAGGCTACAAGAGACTGCTGTCTAATGCAGGAGCATCCTGCTGTTCTCGGTCATAGGCTTGTGGCTTAGTTTCAGGATGTAACAGCCTGTGTCGCATGTGCTTAGACTTGAGTTCCAAGAGCAGCTCTTTTCTCATTTGCACTGTGGGAATAAAAGATTGCCATGGCATTTTCCTACAAAGCACAGGATGGGAACAGGGACACAACTACAGAATTGCCAAGCTGCCTTTAGCATAAGACATGAATATTCCAATGACAAGCCATCAGCTGGTCTCAACTACTCAAAGGGGCTGTCGCTGGCCATGTACCTACTTCATTGTGAAGTGTGGTGTTTGGCAATGGCTTACTGTGAACAAAAACGATGGTGAGTTTTGGAACCGTGCTAGAAAACTAACCAGGGATGCCTTAATCTCTTTGTAGGTCAGAGCAGTTTTGAGTAGCTCCCCAGTCCTTTTAGAACAGTTGAGGCATGTTGTTACAGCACAGCACTTAACGGAGGTCTGTTGTAATATGCAGGTTCACTTGCTGGAGTAAAACCAGGCATTTCCTGGTTCTGCTGCACAGCCTCACAGCACACAGCGTGCATTTTACTTTAACACAGGAATGAGTTTAACAAGGCAAATACTACACCCTGCCAACACTGCAGCTAGTTGAGATCTACAAGAAGATACTGCCTAAGCCTTGATTGCACAACAGAAAGCTAAGCAGGAGAACAATGCCAGCATTACTATTGTAGCTATATTGGTGTCTACTCTCCTTCTGGGTGTTACTTCCAGAATAACTGTAGCAGTCCAGCTATTTCAGATAAGGGTGCTTTATTTCAAGTGACAGAAATGGATTAATACATAAATTTCACAGGAAAATGTTTTTCTGAAGGTCTTTTTATCTGTACATCATTACATGTTCTTATATATGATTTGTACCCGAATTGAAATAAAACATCTTAAGATGGATTAATAAAAAGAAATAACTTAGAATAAAGAACTTTTCAAACAAGCCGCAGATAAGGTTAGGTTGTATATACATGTCCCTCCAGGGGCAGAATCTTTACCTTTAAACATGAAATGTAGCCTGGACAGATAATCTATTCCCTTAAATAAAAATCCTTGTGCAAAAGATTGATTTTTGCATTGCAATTTCTATAGGAACAATAAGGGGACAAAGTTTTACAATTCTAAATCAGTATTTGCCTTCATCAAGCTATCTTTGTTTTGCTCTAAGACAAGGAGTTTGTTGAATCCTTCTGACAGGCCACTACTGTCTTCATCGTCACTAAATGTAACCCAGTGACTGAAATCTTTCAAGCTGGGGTGTTTTAGATTTTCTGGTGTGTGTGCTAGAGAAGCTGATGCCACCTGCATAGAAAGAGGGCAGGAACAATCCAGGTCCAGGTTCAAAAGATTGGTGTTCTCTGCGAGGGAGCTGGTATCCAAGAGCTGTGCATGCTGGCTGCCTGGTACAGGAGGATACTGAAGGTTGGCCATCAGTTCCCTGGTGCTTGGTGCCAACTGCTTAGTTGTGTTGTCTTCCGGGCTGGCAGAGAAGGTAGGAGCTGAGAGAGATGACTGCATGGGGCCATGAGCATCCTGAGTCTGAGGGCAGAGCCCAGGATTGTTGTTGTTGGAGTTGAACATCAGCCCACTAAAAAGCGGGTTGTCACTGCTCTGGAGAACTTGCAGATGAAGAGCTGCAGGAGCCGACTTCTTTCTTCTTGGTGGCACCTTTGGGGCAAAGGAGGCATTTTGGGGAGGCAGTGCAATGGCCTTGGCCATGTTGGAGGAGGGGACCTGGCTTTCACAGCTGCCCCTGCTCTCCTGAGGCTTCCCAGGTTGCGTGGTTCTGGGTTTAGGGACTGGAGTAATCCTGGTCGGGGTAAGAATAGGTCCAGCTTCCAGACAGGGCTCTGTAAAGCCAAAAGGAGACTGTGCTGGCTGTTGGTCAAACTGCTCTTCTGTAGATGTGGCCTGAGGGGAAAAAGGAACAAGAAGAAATTTGAGACTAAAAAGGGTACCTTTAACTCTGAGTCACAGCTAGTGCAAGTCTTACTGATGGCATTACTGAGGAAAGCTGACTACTGGAATGAAAAAGAGCAGTAGAAAGAGGAGGCTTGACAGTGCAGGTTTATACTGCACCTGCTTGGTTCTGTTCTCACATGTTGTGCGTTGGGCCTGGGCTCGTTTACAGAGTGCTGGCTGAGGACGAGGGCACCACAGCTTGTTCACTCCCTGCACGAGAAATACATCTCTTTCTGAGTCTCTCTTTCCTGTTAGGATTTTTCTCCAGGCCCAAGAAACACAGCTCTGAGGAGTTATTTATTTGTTACATCTCTCTGCTGACCAGACCAATATTATTTAAGCAAGAATGCATAGGGAGGGCAAAATTAGTACATGCCTTTGGGTAGGTGCCAATAGATAAGGCTGAAGAACAATTATCTTCATTTGACCCAATAAATGCATTAATGGCTCTGTCATGTCTCAGTGATGCTAGGAACAGAAGCTAAAAGTAAGCTCTCAAACAACAGTCTAGCATGTATTCACCGTTTAAAACTATATAAATAATTGGGAGCCCAGTCCAGGAGGGAGAGGGCTGCTTCAGATTTCTCACAACTCTATGTGACTGAATGAAAGCATTTTAATTCTTTATTATTCTTTCAGAGCATTAAAATATACAGGCTTTTCAATGCAGTCAAAATATTTAGTTAATATTTCATAATGGACATATCCCCTGCCACTTCTGTCTATATGTTGTTAAGTGGCCTATATTTGCTTGTATGCTCTCTTAACAATAGAGGTGGATTGGGTAGAGGTTTTCAAGTACACAACTCCCATCTGAACTCACTCAGATGAAGGAAGAAGTGGAAACCTGAAGCAGAGTCAAACTGAAACAGATAGATTCCTGCAGGACATCTCATGTAACTAACACCAAAACAGCAAGTCCTCTGAGCACCTTTCAGGAGCACCCTGGGAATAGTGACGACACAAATAGACCATTCCTTGTTACTGAGTGTTAAAGGAAAGGGCACGCACTGTGTGCTTTGGGTTTTTTACTTCTGTGAATGTGAAAAGTAGAGAAGGCACAAAGTCCATTATAGGGAAGGGATGAATGCCTTTACAAAGGAAGGTAAGGCAGGAGTCCTAACAACTTAGAACAGAGCTTTCTAGCAGAGGTTCTGTCAAAGGAAGAATATAAAAGATTATATTTCTCTTTCTTTTGTACTTAAATTGCTTTCACCATTAAATAATCATTTTAGCAGCTCCAGAGGTGAAGAACTATTATCTCTATTGTAGAGACCTGACAGAGGCCTCCAGGCTTGCATTTTTAAGAACTATTGAGTAGAATCCAGCGTTCAAAGTGAAAGGCTGAATCCCATTACAAGGTGTGTGAGCAAAGTTACATGTCTCTGAACAGGATACAGAACAGCATACTGATGATGAAACTGCCTCAAATCACTACAGAACAGACCACTCATGCAGTCAGAAATAAATACTGTGATAAAGAAGGGATGAGTCTTAAATCCTGAGAAGCTTTAGACAAACCGGAAGAAAAATAACAAAATCTAAAAGAATGGACTGAGAAATAGAAAAGCTGAATACAACCAAGTAAGAACTCGGGGCTCTCTTTTCTTTTTACTCTCTTTTTCATTTCTACGCCTTGGTGACTACAATACACAAAATCATTTTGGTGCCTGCTGGCTAAGAGCTTCAAATGACAGGACTTCATACACAAAACTATTTAACAGGCCACCCCTCCTGCCATCGTTCACATTCTATAAGGGAGGCTGGATGCATTTTGCCGCAGCATTCTTACATGTTCCACCTTGACTCCGGTCCGTTGCAGCGGTACTGGCTTCTTCGTAGCTGGAACTTTAGGTGGCGGGCGATGGGGCACAAGCACTGGTCCTGCTTGTGACCCTTGAAATGATGCTGACTTTGCCAAGCTGGGAAGAGGCTTAGGTTTGGTGAAGGATTGGTTTTTAGTTGGAGCAGGCTTTACTGCATCTTCCTGTAGTCCTGAAATGCAAAACCAAATAGTGTCTTGGCCTGATCAGAATGTAGCTTCAAGGTAATTTCTTTCTGTCATGTTTCCTAAAAAGTGCATGCCTAAAGGACTGGCTCAGGCCAGGAAGTCAGGTTTTAGAAATAAACCCAGACCTTTGCAATCCTGTCACATCTGTATGAGGCAGTTAGGGAAAGATTCCCTTGCCTGGAATAATTTCATGCCAAGCCAGCAGTCATGTGCCACCATTTGGCTGAGTGGAAAGAACACTGGCTGGGGGTCAGGAGTACTGGACTCAAGTCATGAGTCTTCTTTTGCCTTGGTTTCCTTACCTGGAAAATCAAGGTAATGCTGCTAAGCACATCTTGTACTTTGGGAAGAACTATACATGCTGACTGGTTGTACAGCACAAGGGACTGAAAGTGATGCTGACAGGACAAGCTTCCTGAGTGAAATGCTTAATGTGAATTTCAAAATCAATGGAGAGTAAATGTGATTTCAAAGCCAAATGAACACTACTCTCTGAGGAACAAACATCAAGATGCCTTTATGGTACTTCTAATTAAACTGGATTATTCCAGATTGCATTTGCTCCATTTACACATGAAAAGGGATATTTTCCTTCTAAACTGAGAGCTTTGCAAACTCAGGTAGCCATCTCGGAGTCATGCTGCATTCCTTCTCATTCATACAGCATCAGCAGAAGGACAACTTGCAGCCCTGGAGGATACAGTCAACACCACCTAAGTTTCAATGCCTAAGTCGGTTTCCTGCTCTAACCTGCCCTTGCAAGAAGCTCTTCTCCAGGGATTAGACAGTCTAAACACAGAACGTTTTTTTAGCTCAGCTATTCAAGCTACAGTAGTGCAAGGTTCTATCCAGGTTACAACTATACTTGCTGCCCAAATACGAACAGAATGCAGGTTATTTCTCCCACTGTTGTACTTGCTTTTTAGTTCTGCTTGGACTAGTGAGCATACACCAAATAAAGCAGCAGATATCCTTTATGCAACCCTGAGCTAACACAGGTACCATCAGTTTAATAAGATCCCATCTTTATATTTTAATTTTCAGACTAAATCTGGACATAAATAGCCCAAGATGCTCTTAGTAACAGGTTCTAAAACAAAATGTACAACTTCAGTCATGGAAATGAAGGTTACTGTTATCAAACCTGTCAGAGAATACCAAGTACAACCTTGCCTGAATGTGTATGTATGTCAGTGTTCAGGTGAGTTTCTGAATAGGATTATGTGCTTCTGGGCTTTGATGGAATGCATGAATACACCTGCAGTTTTCTTTAAAGAAAGATTTCTGTGCTCACCTCCTTTAGCTTCCATAAGACATCTAATAGCTTCTTCTGCTTCCTCAGCTGTGGTGGTTTTGATCTGCTTGACGTTGTAAGGTTTACTTATTCCAGTCCGGACTTTAGGCTTAAAAAAAGCACAAAAAAAGAATGAGTGATCTTGAGAGAACTGATTTTTCTAGTATGCCTGTAATCCTACAGCTAAGACCACATACCTGCAAAGCTCTGGTTTTGCCAGTGACTATTCAACAACCTGTAAATAATACAGCAAAGGTGGGAGGTCTTTTGGAGGATACTACATCTTTGTTACCACTAAACAGACAGACCAATGGTTTATTGTCACAGCTAGTCCCCTAGCCATCCCTTGTTCAACACTCTGGGGTTCTCATCCAAAGAGACAGGAGTGGGGAGGTGTTTCCACATTCTGGTCTTGGTCTCCTCAGAGGGCTAGCAGCCTTGCTGGCAATGGTCAGGAGTTGTATTCTGGGCACCAGCATGGCCCGTCAAAAAAGAGGTGAGAAAAGAATCAAAGCATATTATTGTGGTGTTGAAAACTCAAGTCTCCCTGTACCAAAAAGCAGCACATGGAATAGACCAACAGTGCCCCAGTCTTGCACCACTTTCTATCCTTCTTTGGCCTCCCTAGTTCCTAGCAAATCAATAACATTTATCTGGTGTCTAGCAGGTCCTACAATCTAGTATTACAGTACAAAGAAGTTCATCTTGGCATTTCCAGCTCAGGCATGTGATGGACTGCCTTCCTTGTATGGCAGGTGTGTCATGGAATAACAGAACGTTTCGGGTTGGAAGGGACCTTAAAGATCATTCAGTTCCAACCCTCCTGACATGGGCAGGGATAGCTTCCACTAGACCGGGTTACTCGAAGCCTTGTCCAAGCTGGCCTTGAACACTTCCAGAGATAGAGCTGTCCACAACTTTTCTGGGCAACCTGCCTCACCACTCTCCTAGCGAGGAATTGTTTCCTAATATCTAATCTAAGTGTACCCACTTTCAGCCATGTACGTGGTGTTCAGTGGCTACTGTGTCCACAGGGATGAGGGTGATCAGGCCAACACTAAGTGGCCACACTGAGTGGCAGGACTCACTGGCTGCTGAGGGGCTCCAGGTAGCAGCTTTGCCATTGCTAGGATGGAGCAGGAGGAGTTGCTTTCTGGAGAAAGGGATCCGTCAGAGGGGGGCTTTTTGCTTGGTGTTCCAGCTGAAAGAGGAATAAAAAGGTTTTTTCATATTCAAGAGCTAGTCCAACATTTTATCTGCAATGGAGCAAAAGCAACGTGCTTTGAAATTGTTTGTGATAAGTAAAAAAGATGCTGTCACCCTCCCTGCTGCCCCAGGGACAGGCATTGGGCAAGATGTTCGCATAGGATACTGGGGACTTTGAGTCCCTCTGCCTGAGTGTCAAGAGCCAGACACTTTAATCTAGAAGAAGTGATGGTCTAAATTATTACTGGTCTAATCTAAGCTGAAAAAAATTATCAACACAGAATGAAATGCTGAAATCTGGAACTGCTTCAGGAAACAATATCCTAGTTAGTCTTGCTTTCATTTAATTCATTTAATAACCTCAGCTGAGCATTAACACACAATCAAAGAACGCCAGTTTGGAAGGGACCTTGAGGATCATCTGGTCCAACCTTTCTAGGCAAAGCATGACCTAGATTAGATGGCTAAAGCCCCGTCCAGCCGAATCTTTAAAGTGTCCAACATGGGGGAATCCACCATTTTCTTGGGGAGATTATTCCAATGGCTGATAGTTCTCTTTGTGAAAAAATTCCTGTGTCCAGTTGGAATCTCCCCAGGAGATCCAGGCACAGAAATATAGATACCAGAGTTATCACTTCTGTGTAACAAGACAGAAATGAATGTGAATAATCCCAAATAACTCATCTTCCAGTAGCAAGTCTGACAGAACCTTTAATTTAAGACTGAAAAATATACACAGAAGAGAGACTTTAGGTCTGCAAGAAAAATGTGATAGCTTGTGTCCTACAGAAGGTGAAGATGATTATGCTAATCCAGCAATCAGCATTCATCCAGAAGTAGCCATAAAAACAGAAGCAGCATAGCATTGATGGCATCTCAGGTGGGTAAAGCTTAGGTAAACAGCATCACTTCCCCTTTGTGCCTCACTGAGAATTATAATCCACGTTGCATTTCTTTGTCATAAACACAAAAGCAAGAACTGCTTGCAAAACAGGAAAGGACAAAAACTGCCCAGAACATGTATTTTGTCACAGCTTTTTAACAGGAAAATTACAATTAAGTCAGAAACAAAGAAACTGTAAGAAAACACTCAGTGACATTGAAAGTCAACAGGCATAAATATTGATATTTATTTTTATTGCCACAAAGTGGCTGGTCAACTTGCTAACCTGAGTTAGTATGGAATATATGGGCCATTCCATCCTCACTAAAGGCATTAGTTTGTGGAGAATCTGTCATCCTAAGGGCAAACTTCTCCCACTAACTGCAGCTATAGTCAGGCTGAAACAGACTGGGAAGCAAGTGTAAATACCTCAACAGCCTGACATTTCAGAACAAGGTATTACCTTCTTTGTCACCTACAATTGGCAGCAAAACTGTTCAGCTGGTGCCAATATAAGGTTAAAGAAAGTTAAACTCACCTGGAGGGGGAGGCCTCTGTGGTGGCTGAAGTGGCCGAGGTCTGGTAGGAATGGACAGAGACCTGCTTGGAGGCCGGCGACAGCATTCCTCACCCACCTCCAGCTCCTGCTTCAGATCGGCCAGGTCTGAATCATCTAGGGAAATTTTAGGAAGAATCCATATTAGGTACCTGCTGGGTGAGATGCACCAAATTTGGATGGTCAGGAGAGAGAGAATTATGAATGACAAGCCTCAACCTGGTATCTCAGCAACATGCTGTGGCTCCTTTCATCTTGCTTTGCTTTTCCTGAATGTCTTCCTGCTCCCACTCTAAGGAACATATACCCTTTTGTCAAACACTTCTCTCTCTCTTCCAGCATTTAACAACCTTTTATACCTACACAAAGACTGCCTGCATCTGGTTTCAGTGTTACTAGTCACCGTACTAGGTTCCGAGCTTTTCACAGCCAGAATTGTTGACAACTTGTTCTTGTTCAAACTTTGTCATGACAGCCACAAGGAGGCTAGTTAATCTTGGCTAATCCCTTGTTCTTCCTTCCTGAACACAGGAATTTCCCTCTGAAGATTAGACAACTTTCCTTGCTTAGGAGAACTCTTTCATGCCAGTGAAAAATCTGAACAGCTCCCATGTCACGTCTCTGTTTTGCAGAGTACAGCTGCCTCAGTCTGGTAGCCCCTGGCTGCACCTTACATGACTAGGTAATTTCACAGTCTTTCCTCCAGCCTGAGCCTCTCTAACAGCTCAAGAAGTGAGAAGCAGTGATTGCTTTTGTCTCCCCCTCTGCTATATTGAAGGCTTTCAATTCAGTTCTCTTACCCTGCTACGGCTATCCAGCCATGCAGCTCTGTTCTTTAGGGCTCCAAAATTCACTGGGTTTAGTTTTGTCCCTGTGGCTTGGAGAAGATGGGGAAGGAGCTGTGTAGCAGCAGTTTCTCATACTTGAGGGGTTTTTACTCAAGTTCGTGTATTTCAGAAGGCTGTGCTCTGCTGAGCTGCCTCACAGTTCCCATCTCCCACTCAGGAGCGGATGGTAGCCACAGAGACAGAGTCCGTGATCTGCCCAACCTGCCCTCCCCCTTCTCTTGGAATTTTCTATACTTCTAAGCTGCCAATACACATTCATCAGTAGGATGCAAGGAGTCATGCAGGCCCCTAAAAGCACAGCTTGAAATTCTAGCAGTAACACTGAACACAGGACAAAAAAAAGCCATCGCCACTCTATCCCCCTAAAAGGCTGCTGGTTTTAGGCTTACGGCTCCCAGTGACATCAGTTTTGTGAGGCTATGTCCTTCTCTGACCTCAGAAACATATATATGCACTGTTCTGCCCATCCCTGGTTTCCATCTGTGTCTAACATCAGCTATACAGTCATCATACCTTCGATTGGAAGTTACTTGGCCAGAATTGGAAGCTCATGGACACATCTGAAATTGCAGAGACTTTCAAGATGGATTGAATATATAATATCTTGAGCTGTGTGAGATCATGACCGCACCTTGACCTCCTTCAAACTATATAATCTCTGTTTACTTTGTGATATTTTTTGTGCAGAAGTTAGTGTGGGTGAAAAAAAAACACTCCAATTCTCTGTAGCTTAATAAATCATCACACAGTAGACCAGAGGTGTTTGGAGGGTAAGTCCTCCTATAATACAGTGATCGGCTTCACAGTATTTAATAATGACAGATTACTTCTCAACCCAGGGCTAGGTTTCTGGGTCTGGCTACTCTGCACTCACCATGACTCAAGGCAGGCAAGAAACCTGTATATCACTCTGTTTAGAAAATGTGTGTAAGTTAGGAATTTCATTTAATCTTTTTGAACTCTACTTCTGACTCAGTCGTTGAAAATATTAAAGTTTTCACTTGCATGTCAGAAGACAAAGCACTTCTGAGAGAGCACAGAATGACAGCTACTGAATCACTTGCTGTCACAATGAAGTAAGTGTTCAGTGCATGATCCAGCCTGTCAATGCTTGGTCACCAAAGCATGCCCTGATCACATCCCAGTGTCAGACCCCCACTGGTTTGACTGGTTCTTGCTGCAGCTTTTATCAGTATTCTCTTCACAGTGTTATCTTCTCTTTATTGGGTCAGTTCCCATTAACATACAAACAAGACAGGTGACCAGGAAAAAGGTAACAAATTTATGAAACACTATAAGAATGAATATACCTGTTGTGTGAACCTCAACTTCTTCAAAAATAAATAAAATGGGAACAAAGAAGAAACTTTAGGCCTCCTTGAAGTATGCTGTTTGAACAAAACCACTGCTGCACTGTCCAGCTTACACCTGACAGCATTGCAACAGATATTATACAAAGGACAGAGCCAAGCCCATCACTGAATCTACAGGATTCCTTTGGTTTGATTTTGCTCTGTCCTTCACTAATAAGAAAATAACAGACATTTTTTTGTGGTATACTCTGGTGCCAAACAACATGAAATGGATAGAAAGACTTAATTTCTCCTGACTGTAACAGGAAACCAGAATTTCTCAGCATTCTTGCCTTGCCCTGGCTACAGAGAAGGAGAATGTAAGCTTTATTATTTGTGTTGCTGTTATGCCTAAGGAACTCAGCTATTGTCACTAACTAAAAGGAGAGGTTGAGCATGAATATGTACCAAAAAGATGATCCTCATCTTTGGAGGACCTACAATGAAAATCAAAATGAACAGGCAAATACAAACAAAAGGAGAAACCTTCAGGCCTTACTTTAAGGAAGGTAGATACTTTACCTTTATACAGCTCTGGGTTGTGTCCAGTTTTGTTTGAAAGAGGTGTGGATGCAAATTGTCCAGAGCTCTCAGGCATATCTTCAGCTGTGTCCTCTACTAGGTGTTGACACAGACTATCATCTAAATAATCATCTTCATCCTCCACTATATCACCTGAATTCAAAATTAAGCAAGAAAGAATCAGTGAGGAAATGTATTCTCTGTGTCTCTCTACTATTAGTCAATGCATTTAACACACACGTTGGGCAAGCTTCTTGTGCAACCCATGTGTTTCATTAGAGCTTGTTTCTATACAGACAATTGTACCATAACTTGGATTTGCTACCATATAATGTAACACTAAATTGATAAGACAATCTCAGCAACAGTTCTCTACTGAGGCACAAGGCAGGTCATGGCCTTAGATATGATCCTCTTTTTAAGAATTGTGGCTTCATTACAGATTAAGATAGAACTGACACTCATACAGTACTTTCTCTATGCAATCGAAGTCAGCAAACCAATTTCCCACAATTTCATTTAGAATCCTTCTGCTCACCTTCCGAGTCATAGTCTAAACTTGAGAAGTCAAAATTCTCTTCCAGAAGAAAGGAGTTTGCTGTGGGGGACATGGGGGCAATGCTGTCCCGTTTTCGAGCAATTTCCTCCTGAAGGCCCTTTAGCCAGTCCTTAGTCTTGGGCCGAATCTTCACTGTTCTGCCTCTAACCTAATGCAAAGAAAGAACTGTATTCCCTTTGCCAGCAACTTCACAAAATGAGAACACCTGAAGAAACCAAGCAAGTGCTGCCAGTCTGTTGTACAACTGCTTCAGAAACTGGTGCAACTAGCTTCATTTAGGAAGCTAAATGAAAAGGAAGCACTCTTCCTACCCCCCAACCAAGTTTTCAGGCTGTAACTATATTCTTGAAAGAAAACTAGCCTCACAGCTCAAAAGCACTGCTGCTACATTTGGGAAATATTTGGGAAACTGATGAAAAAACTAATATCGTCAAAACAATACTGTGATAGCAATAATGGTGTGGGAGGCTTCCATTTTTGAGTAAGTAGCTTTAAAAACACAAAGGAATTTGCTACTTGCTGCCATCTCTAAGGAGATTCTCTGCTCAGATAATCCCAAATATGATGGTTGATGTATATGGAAAGCATAGTATTAAACAGGTTAAGACTGCAACTGCTTGTATGTGTTGCATCATGACATCTGAGGTGAGATATATCCAAGCTAGCAGCTGTGAAACAAAATTAATATGGAAAGTTCCTGAGTCAGGTTCCCAGCACCTTTAGACACTGCACACATGCAACTGAATTTTGTCTTGTGCTATAAATTACATCAGTGAAAGGAGACAAATTAAAAGATATAGCTCCAAATATGAGAGAAAAAAGAGAGTTATATCTGTTACTTGAGTGTTAAGTTTACAGTGCAGCCCCACAAACAATTTTATTGGTATAAATGAGGGAGGGGGTTGATGAATTGTAGAGCACATGTGTGGGAAGGAAGAGCAGGGGATGGGAAGGTAAATGCCTACTGCTAATGCTGAGTTTGCCATGGAGGCCAATGAAATCATGTTGTTCCAGCTTGGTAGAAAGAGTTTATTTGATACACTTAAGAGTAATGAAAAGTCTCCAAACCACTATAGTAAGGATGCTTTGGCAACAGCGTGAAGAGTGAGTATTATCTCAGGAGAACTGCTTCAAGTGCCAGAACAACGGCAAGGCAATGTCCATATATTCTGCACCAGTATCAAAGGCCAGATCCTAAGCACTCCTTAGGAGCTCCCAGAAGAGTCACCTCCTGCCCTTCGAAACTGAAATACTGCATTAGAAGCCTCAGCAGCTGTGAAAGCTGGGGACTTTGTGAGCACTATGTTTCTTTAAAATAATGCTAGTTGATGCAGATAGAAACTCAACTCTCTCATTCTAAGCAACCACTTTTGAAAAATTTGTTATGAAATTCCTATTAAAGCTTTGAGAGAGTCTTACTTTGATACCATCTATATCCATAACACGAAGAGCTGACTTGCTGTCTGCAAATGTCACCAGCATTTGACCTCCACTGATCCTAGGAGAAAAAGGTAGAGGAGAAAAAACAAGGCATTTTACTTCACCATTGAATAAAAAGCCTTAAAGGCAAGCATCATAGTTTTGTATAGCTATGTATTTGGTTTTAGTTGTGTTTTCCTCACAACTCTCTTTTGGGGGAAATAACATGATCTATGAATCCCAGTTCAGCTCTTCCTCTCCCCCACCCTCCCTTGTGTGACCCCAGCACCCTGCCCTTGACAGGACTGCCTCTCCATGAAGCATCAGTACAAACATCTCAGCAGCTGTTGACAGGTCTGACCAAGTCTGATATCCGCACTCCCTCTGTACTAACTTACATGGCTCTCCATACCCCTCATGTATGTCACATGTCCTCACCTCAGAGGACACGTGATGTTCCCAAAAACTGGTATACTATCAAGGTGTGAAGAAATTAAAACCAAAACTAAACCACCAAAGCATATTCTTTTCTTGCTCTTCTTCTTCACAAGCAAGGTGATGCTGCTGTTCCTTCAGGGTTGCTTTTAAACCTTCAACTTATATTTGGTACTTCATAAAACCATACAAGAGGTCATCAGTTTTCTCCATTAATAAATGGGTCTAATATAACATACACAATTTTCTGGTCTTGTTTCTGAGGTCAACTGTCAGATCTTTTGCCTGTATTTCTAAAAACAGAAGTCTCACAGCCTTGTACAGGAGCTGTACATGCTGGAGCCCTGTACAGAATGAAATTAAACTGCTCTGCCAGAAGGTATCACATTGCACTCTCCCTCTCAAACTCAGTAGGTGATGGAACTTCAAGAACCCATACTATCAACAAACAACCAAAATGACTCCCAAAGAAAGGTGCGCGAGCTAGGAAATCTTAGCATGACAGTGCTGGAAGAGAGCAACACTTCCTTAGAGGAAGTGAGGCAGGGCCCTGCCAACAGAGGCAATGCATAGAAATGAGGCCTGCATGTAAAGGTGATGATTCACATCAAGGCCTCTGCTTTATGGTGCCATACTGGGTAAAATTCTCCTCCACTCAGCTAAGAGAACTGTTAGACTATTTCTTTAACAGGTTGATGAGAGGTAAAAGGTATTCCAAACACTTGTATTCAATTTCTAATGAGGAATTCAACATGCAGGAAAGGAATGCAGCAATTGCTTTCTAATACAAAATCAGAATCTGCCAGGACAAAAAAGGAAGTTCTAGCCTATGTTCTTGAATAGCTGACATGCCATTTCAGATCCCAAGCTTACCTGACCAGGACAACAGTGCCATAATTCTCAAACATTTGCATAAGCTCTGTACGCAAATCCTCAGGAAACTCATTCTTCTCTATTGGTGTTGATGATAGCAGATTTACCACTACTGTGGCATCCAGTGGTCCCTGGAAAGATGACACTTCCTGGAAAACACTCTCACGAGCAGCTTGATTAACTTCCTGAACTTCCACTTCTACAATAGCTAAGACTGGCCTATATAAAACAAAGGAGAAATGCTTATTTAAAATTAAGATGAATATCACCCAAGAGGAAATGCCTATATAGAATTAAAATCAGTGTCAAGTAGCAGGACGGGTAAGCACTTAGTTGTGTGAAGGACAAACAGTGTATTTTTTAAACTCTATACAAACTATGACCATTAACTCCACAATGTTACATCTCATTGCAAATGCTTAATTAAGCCTGCTATGCTTTAGAAGGAAGTAATCATTATGTATAACCTACACAGAAAGAGAAGAGGAACAAATTACTTAAGGTCTCACTGCAAAAGAGCACTGTGGTTGGCAATACAACCCAGAAGTTCAGAGTCTGGTGGGTTGTTTCATTTTTCCTGCAGCGGAAGATCATGTCTTGAGCACTGTTAAATATATTTACCAGTCCTGACTTAGCTGAATGTAACAGTAAGGACTGTAAAGGAATTCAAATAACAATTGTGTGTAGCACTTCTGGAAAACCTGGTATTTCACTCATTATCAAACAACTATGTTCCAAAACATCTACAGATCAGGAAGGCAATATATTATTTTCTCTTAGACAAGGCCACATAAAGATGCCTTCTTCCAAAAACAGAAGGACAAAGTACTCTAAGTGTATAGTTTGATTATGTAGCAAACATATGTCAATCCATCACATTATAAGCAGCCAACATTGCAACTTGCTTCTTCAGCCTTTTCTTACAAATCACCTCTCTGTGTGCTAGATCTAAATAAAACTGAGACAGCTCTCTGAAAGCATAAATTTTGTCTAATCTCAGTGGATGCAATCCACATTCTCAGATTTCCACCTGCAAGTACACAGAGAGCAGTAAGTGGAATCGCTGCCTCCTACTTGCCATAGATCAGAAATATGCATTACCAGAACATGTGAAAGCAAC
>JAOEHX010039196.1:0-34209 GCA_025448015.1 Bolborhynchus lineola | reverse complement strand
GGGCTGCTCTCAATCTCTTCTCTGCCCAACCTGTAGCTGTGCCTGGGATTGCTCTGACCCAGGTGCAGGACCTTGCACTTGTCATGGTTAAGTTTCATCAGGTTGGCATCAGCCCACCTCACAAGCATAACGAACAAACCCTACATGTTCAGAGCATTGTGCTCAAGAAATCATGTCAAAGAAGGTTCGTGGCATTTAAAGAAACATATTCTTTGATAGTGTAACAATTCCTTGAACTGCTTTTCCATGTTCTGTACAATCATTGAACAGAGGAAGTAAAAGTTTACAAATATGAAGTCTGCATGAAGTTCTGAAAAGGAATAGGAAATGCCAAATCCTACCGTCATTGGAAATCTACTCCTGAAAACAGTTAACACTGGCCATTTCTAGTAAAATAGAAGGTACTACCTAGTGGACAATCCTGAAATGTTCTATCAAAGCAGGTTATTTCTCCTAATACCTGTCTGTCAGTAGAGGCAATACATGAAGAAACACAAAGACGGAGATGCATCCTTTGAAGGATACATTTATAGGTTTCTACATAAGTCTATCCTATAGGTCACAAAATTCCCTGTCAGGAGCTCTGGCAACTCTCTGTGGAGGAGTCCTTGGCTGCCTGCCGCCACCACCCAGGCTGCCTGCAAGACAGCCTCCAACACAGACACCATGGTGTAGTGCTACGTAGTCCTCAGAGTGTCACCCAGTTTCTGCTATTGCACAGACCTGGCCCATTTGCTTTGTACTGAAATTAAAATACATCCATTTTATCTCCTATTTCCTCTTCTTTGGAATTTGTGAATCAGAGCCTAGGTTACTTTTCCACAAAGTTCAGCTCTCTCAGTTTTGAGTAAAACTACTGAGGCACATACAGCCCTCACTCCTTCCTTCACACAGGCACAGTCCAAAATTTGCATTCCTTTTTCCACCTGGTATAAGCAGCTAATGAAGATTAGCGATACTATCATCCCTTCACCACCTTAACCTTGGTGTCACCTGACACCAAGGGGATGACCTGGGAATCAGAAAACTTCCAAACACACCTATCCTTTTCCCACCCTGCTAAATTGAGCAGGACACGAAGAAACATCAGCCTCTTACAATACAAATAACCAGGAGGTATGCATTTTGTCACAGAAAGAGACTAAGGATGCCAGCTCTCCTAGCCCCCAAAATAGTTAAGTGGATTATGCTGCCCCTTCATAGCTTGGACTCATACTGCATGCTGTATTTGTCAATACCATATGGTACTCATCCATTTTCCTTTTTCTAGATTGCCCTTTTACTAGCTAGTATCATACAGTGGATACTGTTAAGAAACTAACAACTCGTGGTGACAGTATTTGCCTGTAGCATAGCAGCATACAAATGGAGATAATAAGAACTTAACTGTAATGTTTATAAGACCCTGTAGATGCCCAAAGAGGCTTTCATATATTCAAATGAATAATGTCAACACAACATGATCCCCATTCTCCAGAGAAGAAGCAGGGCTGAGTTTTCATTTAGAATTTCCCAATTCCCTTCACTTCTAATAACTTAAGTCTGCCTTAAGCTCCAGCAGAAAGCTTCCATGTGGCACGTCTTTTATTAACTACATCTTGTAGGAATTAATATCATTAAAATAGTGTATTTTATATACGTGCCAGATGAATTATGAAAGATACCATTATCAGAGATTTGAGTCTAAAGAAAATGTATTTCCAGCAACCTCAGTTCTTCTATAGTATTAGTGCAACTAAAGCTCAGAAGGAGACTTGAGATGTGGATAAACATAGGTGTGCCTACCACTATGAAACACCTGGAAAAGACTAATTTAACCTTGAAATATGGAGCACTGGGACATGACCATAGTCTTCAAAAGCAACCACTTAGAGATTTATCTTACTTATGGTTCTCTGGTTTGGGAAAAGCCTCCTTGTCTCTCTCCACTAAAATGCTAACACAATGAGTGCAGCACCATCTTTCCAAAAACTTTTTTTAGTGTGCTGTATCATACATGATAAAGCTACAGAGGGGATGTTGTGGTTTAAGCCTCTCAGGCAGTTCACTCAGTCACTCCCCCCTCTTTCTTCCCCTCAGCTCCCAGGGCAGATGGGGAGGAGAATCGAAAGAATGTAACTCCCACAGGTTGAGATAAGAACAGTTTAGTAACTAAGGTATAACACAAACCACTGCTGCTACAACCAATAATAATAATGACAAGGGAATGACAAGGGAAATACAAGGGAAGAGAAATACAACTTCTCACCAGCCAATACCAAGGCTGACCCAGCAGTGAACCCCCCTCTTCCTAGTCCCTGCCCTCTTTTTTTTTTTCATCCTGGCCATGACGTGCTGTGGTATGGAATAACTCTGGTCAGTTTGGGTCAGTTGTCCTGTCTCTGCTTCCTCCCACCTTCCCCTCCTCCCTGGCAGAGCATGAGACTCAAAAAATCCTTGGTCAGTCTAAACATTTTAAGCAGTAACTGAAAACACTGGTGTTATCAGCGGTGTTCCCAGGCTGAAAGTCAAAACCACAGCACTGCACCAGATACTAAGAAGGAGAAAAATTCCTGCTGCTGCTGAACCCAAGACAGCAGTCAAGCTTTGGCTGACACCCTTGATAGGACAGTCATTAAAGCAAAAATCTGAGAAAGTTCTCAGCAAGTAACCATGTACATGTAAAGCAACTGTGCATAGTCCTATTTTACATATCTAACATGAGGAGCATAATCAGAACTTAGCACATGGAAAACCACTAAGTAAGATGAAATTTAGAGTCAGATAGGACTGAGCACTTGGAGGGCTCCTCCACAATTTTCTGTACTGTTGTTTCTGTGGCACTATGTCCTATGGATGAGAAGAGATCTGCCTTGAGAGATGAAGCAATCCTTCACTGATACTGATAGAGTACTGCTGCATTCAGAGGGATCCCTCCTGCTTCACTGCAGATTTTAAATTTCGTGGAAGAACCTATTCAATTTTATGCTATTCATATTGATCCACACTAGGCAAAAACAGCTGTGTGTGTAAAACGTCAAGCACCCTTTGCACCACCCTGTGCAAAGCAAGAGAGGCTTTTCAGTACAGTTCACTTTATTTTGCTTCATATTTCATTACCTCAAGCAGAATATTGAATAATATCAAAACAGAATCCACTGAGAGTGATAGATTAGTAAATAGCTGTCATTCTTGTGCAAAAAATATTTTTACAAATATATGCACTTTTTGCCACCAAAAGCACTCTATTAAGCCTATGTCAGTACTGATATTGGCATTATATTTGTGAGTGCTTTGTTACTATGTGCTACAGTTTAGTGGATCTTAAAACCATCAAGTCCAAGAGTCACTAGAACAGGAACTATATGACAAAGAAGCAAAAGTCAGTTATTGACCCATGAGTATTCATCTGACTTTTGAAGTGATTTTCAGATTAAAAATCTAAAGAATCCACTGCTGAGAAAAAAAGGTCAACAGTATCATAAACATCAGAAGCAAGATTTAGTAAGGCTGAGTTCTTAAATATAAATAGATGTAGTATGAGGCATGGGTAGAATGTTTGAATATCTGAAAATAAATCACCTTGGGTAAGCTGACTAGAAATAGCAATTAATAATGCTAAATAATTCTATTTATGAGCATGTCAAGTAACTGAACAATTTAAATACATCCTAAAATACAAAAAGAATGTATCATTACAGTAAGAAAAAGTATAAACATAAATAACATCTTCGTATTACCACTGACAATAGAAAACAAAGAGAATGTGTTTATTGAAGGGGGAAAAGGGTATTTGAAATATTGTTAGTGCCCTAACTACCTAAGTCTGCAAAACAGTTGCATTTTCAGGAACCTCCTTAGAAGAACAATTGAAAATAAATTGCATTGGAACTGGGAAAAACATCCCCAATATCAGTTAATATTACCATCTGGTAATAAAGATATGAAGGTCAGAAAGTGTCAGCTATATTACCCAAGCCAGAAATTATGAACTTCAACCACTGAACATGCTTATTTTCAGGATTGAGATGAATATTATATTGATTGCAGTATTATGTACAACCTGGAGAATTTGGTTTTCTCCACTAACAATAAGCCTGGAGGATAAAGATTATACTTCACTGAAGGGGGAAAAAAAAAAAAAAAAAAAAACAAAAAACAAAAACCCCACCAAAACAAAACAACCCAGTAATAATAACTCCTACCTGACAGTGAAGGTACTGTTTAGATTAGGCAGGGAAGAATATCTCTTGCAATGAAGTTTGGTTGAAAATGGTCAAACAAGGCAAAATGTGTACCTTTGTATTTCCAGCAACTAGATTATATGCAAATGAAAATCAAATACTTTTTCCTGAAATGCTTGTCAAGTAGCTAGGTAAAATCTAGGGAGCTCAGTCTTACTAGGAAAACAGATGTTACCTCATCTGGTTTGATGCTTATACGGATGTTGAAATCTCTAAGGCTAATAATACAGTTCCAACAGTAGCTCTGACAGAGTTTCAATGAATACATTTGTGATATATTTCATACACTCTGATAATCTATACACCCTTGTAACTACAAACTTTGATCCTTCCCTGGAAGTACAGGAAACACCTGGATAGTCTAATAACTCTGCTGCTACACAGTTGGCTGCTTTGTGCATTGCAACCAAATTGTAACCAGGTCTTAGAAATATGAGATGTGGATCTCCATTTCCTCTGTATCACAGCCATTGATGCAATATTTTCCATGCAAAAGTGAGCTCTTGGGGAGGATAGCAGTGGGAGAAGAGACTCAAAACAGATGAAAGACAGCCAGTAAACCCAAATTCATTTCTATATAATGTGTTTCTCTTAAAGCAAGAGGATGTTGTACTTTCTCCTGTATGCCTCTTTTGCTGAGCACAGATGTATAATCTGAGCTCTTTCTGCTCTCTGATCCTTTACTCTTCTCTTATTCCCAGGCACAAATATCATGCTTTCCACATTTCCTTCAGATCACAAATCCCATTTCAGAAATTGTGAGCAAAAGATATTTTGACTAGTGGTGACTGTGACCAATACAGAACAGCTGACTTTCCTCACCTCTGCCCCATAACAGTTCTCTTTTCAGCAACCTTTTTCATTGGTCAAAACCAGCACTTTAATATTTACAGTATGACTGAAAGAGAAAAACTAAGATTTAGGAAGATAATTTCTTTATGTCAGCCCTTGATCCCTAGCAATGTTAAGACACAACTTTATTATGATGATTAGCATGGAAGATTTATGTTGGCTTAACATTTTTATACCAATGGAGTGAGTTTGTCAGCTTCCTGGAGGACTAATTTGCTGTGTTTATGATTACTGGTCCTGCTACTTTAACATCTTCGCATTCCTTCCTCTTTATCTCTTTTTCTCTATTTGCATGCCAAGTTAAACATATCGAGTAGTGGTGCAAGCTTCTCCCTTGGTTCCTACCTGTATTGTTCAATCCTAAGCAAAGAGACATAGCTAATAAGGAAGTCTCACCTCCATCTTTTCTCTTGTAAAAGAGCCCATTGCCTAGTTGATATTTCCCCAGTCAGAATAAGAATCTGTATTGGTGCCTTCAACCAGTGGCTTTCTACCCTACCAGAGAAGACTAACCAGGGAGGGTTAGGAGAGCACCTACAATGTTATGGGAAAACATGCTGAAGCAAGTTTTATCCTTTTACACTCTTGCCCACCCTACTCATCTTCCTTGTAGAAAGTTACCACCCTGACAAACAGGTATACTAACCTTATTTCAAGGGCATGGTTTGGGTTTTTCTTGTCATTCTGACTTTCCTGTGTTCCTTGTCATACTCATCTGACACAAAGTCTGGCATGTTAGCTGTTTGCCAGGTGCCACACAGAAGAGGAATGCTACAGTTGTAATAGTAGATAATGGTCCCTAATATGGTAAACTAAGCTAAAACACACCCAAGTTGCTCATTGTAGTGTTACATCTTGTCAAAGGTTTTGCTGCAATTAAAAGTGATGTTAGAGCTGGTGAATGCTTGTTGCATGATTATTCCTCCTTTATTCAACAACAAGCACTACCTTTGCTTTTATCCAGACTTCCAGCATTGCCCGAGATCCTTTTGACTTTGCTGAATGGTGGTTGTATAAGAAGGTTGTTATATAGGTCCCAGTTTCGGAAATGCACTGAGGCACATGCATCCATTCTTTCACCCTGAAGAATAGATAAGCTTTTCTCAATCAGCACATCTCCTGCCTTTCTTACAGCATGTGTAAATTGGATTGGCTGATGAGTGTAGATCAAAATTTGGCATGAATTTCATTACACATTCTTTACCTACAGCTATTTTTATTATCTTTTCTTTCTCTTGTTCACCCAGGCTTAAGTCATTTTTGCTGGTGTTCATTTAAAACAGTTTTTAATTTCTGTATTTGTCCCTTATCTGAGTTGCTATCACTCTTTTCCTGACTTGTTATCATATACTGAGTAAGGCAGAAGACATAAATTAATAAAACAAGTTCTTGTTTTCAAGAAATAACTGTAGCATCTACAAAAGATGCAATTAACATAGAGTAGCTCTTCATAGCACTAAAAAAATTTGAAAAAATCTAAACAACAAAATGCTTTTTAAAAAAACTGTTCAGCAAATTACAAAGATTTTATGTACCTAGAAATTTTAATCAAAGCAGCAATTAAATATGTATTTTTAAAACTTAGTTAAAAATCCAGCTTTGTTCTGGAATAAGTAGATGTAATTTTGCTTGAGTGTGATACACACTGCATCCGTTTGACAAGAAGGGGAGAACAACAGGCTTGGGTTGTAGGTTGGTTTTTATTGTAAATGCAAACCAGTATGGATATTCTTTATGTTCCTACTTTTTTGCTTTAACATCAGTAAAATTTTACACTGAATTCAGGTCTGGTTCTCAAAACATTATTTTTAGCTTGGAACAAATTTGCAAAGTTCTATATGGAATATAATTTCCTTAAAATTTTTAAAGAACTAAAAATACCATACTTCAAAACGTAAGAGAAATTATAGTACTACTTCATGGCAAATAGAGAAAATTAATTAAAACTTAGAAATTATTTCATAAAGAAATGTTCCTGCATTCCTTTTAACTGGGACCTAAGATAATATATTTAAGTGAAGAATGAAATCCTCACAGTTAAATTTGACAAAGCTTCTTCTTTAGCAATTATGCAATTTTCAAACCTTCAATTTCAGGCAGCTTATCAAAGCTGGCTGCCTGTCTTAATTTGCCATTTCAGTGTAAGAGTTTGCATCCTCTAGTTTGCTTGTAACATGTTTTGAATACGCATGCAGAAGGAAGAGCTAAGCATATTTTGCTATTTATGAAAAAATGTTTCTAAATATACATGGCATCCTTCCTCACCTGATAACAAGCAGCAAATTTAAGGCTTTGGGTTTTGTTTTTCTCCTCACTGCTGATTGGATTGTGTTTAGAATATTTTTTTTTAATATATTTAGAAACATGGAATTTTTTCTGATCAAACTAAGGTGTCCCTTCTTTATTCTTACTACTGCCAAGCATTTGATTTACACACAGTTTAATTATTCAGATGTTTATTATGTTCTACATAATGAAATTTGGACCCTCATATTTTCTTCCTACATGCTCAGTGCAGGCTGCAATTACAGCCACAGATATCTGTTTATTTGATGAATTTTGCTTCTTCTGCATAGTTTGATAAATATGGAAATAAGTCAAAACCTACTTTATATACAGTAATTAAAGTGAAAAATCTAGTCATGATGCAAATCCTTAATTGGACTCCAGGAGAGATATGCAGAATTTCTCTTTAATAATATGGGATGACTGGGGACAGAAAAACAAAGCACACTAAAATATGGTTTAGAAGCACAATTAATCACAAAATAGAAAACAACCAATTTAGCATAGCTCATTCAGTGACTCTCAAGGCTCAGGTAATGTTCTTTTAATCATCTGGCTCCAATATTAAGGTTGTGTCATGTGCAGCTGAAATAAAACACAATATATGTGCTGATCTTCAGTGTGAAACATGTCCTCTGTACTAATTTGTAAACACAGCTTTTGCACTAAAATGCTCAGTCTACTTAATGACATGTAAGTGAATGATCAAAGCAATATAAAATGGTTTTCAACTGTAATTATTTAATGTATTAATTCATTAGCAGAAAAAAAAAAAAAAAAAACCTTTTGCTGTTGGTTGAAGGGAATATGTTTTGTTGGCTATATATAATTAATTTTGTTTTCTCATTTTACTATGACAAAGTCGTTATTTTGGCTGATAATGTTCCAAAGAAGTATATACTTGTTAAGCAGTATTAAATTGACAAAATCTAGCAGAGAGCAGGTGAGGCTGAGATACAAGTCTCCAGGAAAGAGAAGTCTGCACAAACTAAAGTGATAAATGTTTTCTTTCTGAGCCCTGAACATATATTGCCCTAACCAGCTAAAATTAACCAACACTGTCGCTTAATTTGATTGTAAAAATATTATTCTCCATATAGCTTCATGTAATATCCCATTAGGGGAATATGATCACACTCTAATCAGAAGGTGTTGGATTTATTGTGCTAGTTTGTTGAAACTACAAATATAATTCATTTCCTTTTGCCCTTCTCCTAAATAAGAAAAAAACAATGGCACTTTTGTCTTCAAATGGATTATAGACATTGAGCAGGAGGCAGAGGTCATCCCACCACACTGCCATAATTATTGAAGCAAATATCTGCTTCAAAACCTAAAGTGTTTTGTCAAGCATTCAGCCCAACTGACCTGGCAGCTGCCACAGACTGCATCAGAGGCTGTGTAGCTGGGACATGACCAGGAGGACCAGTCTTCTGTTACCCAGATGTGCCCACTGGTAGAGACCATGACTGCAAGCTTCCATGCTGAGAGCAGCTGAAATTAGAGAGGCTTGATGTCCACTATTCAAAATCACTGTTAAAACTCTTTCTAAGTCAGAATCCCAACTGTCTCTGACAGATAAAAGGAGCCCTATGCAATCTAGTTTCAGTGTAGTCTACTCCTGACCACCCTGAGATGACCTGGCACCTCCTCATGCACCTGCCATAAAACTTAAAGCCTTCAGAAATTCTTTTCTTTGAAGTGTCCTAATAATAACAGTCTAACCTTTGATGTTTCTTCCTGTACCACATGTTTGAACTTCTCATAATCTAAAGTATATAACCTTCAGTTGTCACACACAAACCAGTTGCACATCTTGAGAACACAACACTATAAACCTAATGCAAAATGTAGTAATGATGTTTTTATTTCATTCGTGTTTAGCACTTTATTTATATAACGCCATAAACTTAAACACTTAACACACCAATTGGACATTAACTATCCAGGCTGATTAGCATGGAGCAGAATTCACCTTCTGCAGTCCAGAGAGGAAATGAACTCATGCAAGATAAACTTTTTGCGCAAATAGGATATTTTAGAAGAAAATTCTTTTCACACCAAAAATCAGAGAGAAATCCTGTTTCCAATAGCTTGAGATTGCAGACAGAGAACGGGGTTTTTTCAATACATAAAAATTACTGGACCTTGAAGAAGTCAGGTAAAGTTATTTTTAAAAACATTCCTAGCCTGATCATTACCTCAGGTTTCTGTAAGTTTTTACAGAGCCCTCTGAGAATGTCTATCCAGCTCTGTCTTATGTTACATCACAGATTTTTAATATTCACTAGGCCTTATCCCATGCAAATGTTTCTATCTAAAAAGAATTGTTTCTAGTCTCTATTTTTAACTTATACATCGGGGATTAATTTTATCCAAGATGTATCATTTGTATAGCTCTAGGGAGAGAGAAAACGTGTTCTCTGTGTAGCCTAGGTCCTGCAAAGGCTCAGGGGCGTGCTGAACTTCCCTTGCCATAAGCCATTGTGCTGAAATTGTGAGCATCTGCAGAGCGCTGTTCCAGCATTATTTAAATTCCTGCCTTTCCTGTTAATTACTCTTTTGGGTGGTCATTTCCAGCTGACTATTTTTTACCATACGGTTTTCAAAAACTTCAGGGCATTAGATCAAAATCTTGTCATTTGGTAGTATTTTTTGGTTGGGTTTTGTGGTGTTGTTTTTTGGTTTTGTTTTGTTTTGTTTTTTTCTTTTGTTGTTGGGTTTTTTTGGTTGGCTTGGGGTTTTGGGGGCTTTTCTTTTGGTGGGGGCATTTGTTGGGGGTTTTTATAAGATTGCTTTTCAGAACACTGAGCTTTGGAAGAAAGTTATTTAAGCAAGAATTCTTATTCAAAGTTCAGGGTAATGTGTTTTGTCTGGTTACTCAGAAGAATGGAAATGTTCTTGTATCCTTCATAACTAAGATTAAGCTGGACATTTGCAAATAAACAATCATAACCATAAAGAAAAGCCCTTCCAAGCAGACCAGTAGAAAACATTCAGTCCAAGCTGCCCACATCCATCAGGAAGGAGAACATATGGTTCTGGCTTTCAATTTTGCTACCAGATGCTTGCAATGGATTCATACTGACCTCAGTTCAGCTGACACAGGCTCAGTCCCTTTGACAGCAAGATGAGAATCCAAATTCGTAAATTATCAAAATGACAGCAGTTACAGTTGAACCAATGTAACTAGTCAAATAGCTATAACAGAATGGGAAAAAATTTGGAGAATAATGACAAGTCTGAACAAAACTCAGTAACAGCTTCCAGGAGTGAGCAGGTTAAATAAACTAAGCCTCCCAGAACTGGAAAAAGAAAATTACTTAAATGAATAATGGAGACATAGTAAATCTCCATAATATCAAGAATGATGTGGTCAGATATACAAGGAATGACCTCTCTAGAAGAGTTTAGGGGACATCAGATTAAACTTGTAAATGTCAAGTTCAGAAGAAAAATTTGTCATTCTTGATATACTGTGCATAGTTAAGGTAAGGAATTCTTTTCACTGGGACTGCCAAAAACCTATATGGATTAAAGAGCATCTGGATAAATTCGTAAGAAAGAAACTCAACAGGGCTAGTAAATAGAATCATGGCATCTCTACAGGAGGAAATCCCATAACAACCTTGGAATGCAATTCTGAGAAGCATCACTGCAACTTGCACATACAAGCTGCTCTTGTATTCTTCTCTAGACACCTGCTGATAGCTATAATCAAGCACAGGACACTGGGCTACGTGGACTTTTGACCTGGCCCAGTGCAACCACTTCTGTAGTCTGAAGAAAACTGACTTATTTCCATGCTTTCAGCAATGAGGCAAGAGACATAGATCATTATGAGAATGAGACAAATCTGAAGAAATGGCATATTGATGTACACAGAAAAAATTGTACTAGATTACTCAAGGACAATACTAATATATAGTAATGGAACCAGGCAGTCCATCTAAAGATCGAGTTCAGTCTCCTACCTAGTTAAAACCCACCTGGAGGCAAGAAAAGGTTATTCATATAGTTTTGTCACATTTGTCTGACTTAAATCACTAAGAAGCTTCTTAAGTGTGTGTTCCTAAAGCAGAGTGGAAACACCAGCTTTTGGCTATATATTACATAGTTTTGCCCCAACTTCTGAAGTATTTCCCAGGTTTGCTCTATTTAGTTTTCACTGGTGATATTTTTCTACTATCGGGGCTCCCAGGACTCAGTGTGGCACTGCAGACACCATTTCACATAAGTCATCAGCACCTCCTTGGTTTCTAAAAATGATATCTCTCCAGCCTGAAATTCCTTTTGTGGCTGTATCACTTTACAAGCTCTTTTCTAATTTGCTACCCTCTATAATTCCAGGTATTTTTCAGTCTGACTACTTTGTAAGTATCTCCTTCTATTATGTAAAGTGGTTTCTTTTCAGATTCTAGATTGTAGAGCTACTCAAAGTGAGCAAAATTTTTTCACTCCCATTTTTAATTATCATGCTGCACTTAAACCATTTCTTATGGGAACTTAATAATGTTCTGTAGTTGATTAGTTAAAAAGGTCCACATTTTTCTTTCAAATATGTACTAAAAGTTCCTATTGGCTGACTTCAATTAACTGAATTTATTTCAACAGTCTAAATTCATTCTTCATCTAACTCTACTGAAGTCTAGTGAGCCAAATATTGTGTGATACAGCTGAATTTCACATCCAAACCCAAAGCAATATTTCAATATTTTCCATTACACAGATGAACAAAAGGGGAACACTTGAGACTGACAACTGGGTAAAACATATACCCTGACCTATAGAGAAGTTCAGACTTGGTTATGTTGGTCCTTACATCATATAACTATAAAAAGTCTACTCCTAGACCTAATAATTACCACTGCAAAGTCCTGGAGTGGAATCATATCAAGAAAAAGTCTCCCTTAGGCTTCAGCAGAGGTCAGGGTTTCCCTACATATCTGCAGAATAACAGCACTGTGCTTATTTAAAGAAATTGAAAAAATAAAAGTAAATCAATTAAGAAGCTTCCAAAGAGCAAATAAGTTGAGCAGGAAGAAGAAAAAAAAAAAAAAAGAAAACTCAAAGAAAACATTAAGCAAGGCAAAACTGTATTTACATCTTCAACATATGGAGTTTGGAAATCCAGGTGGTTTCTGGTTTGCTCCTATTTCCTTCAGATACTGGAATATCCAGATGTCAGTACAAAAATATACTTGAGAACTATAACGCTTTAGACGAAATTGAGTCATGCTCTGTCTAGTCTATCCTTTAACTTTGCACCAAGCATAATCAGCTAATACAGTAGTAGAAATAACTTGAGGTTTTGACACTTCTACTATTGCAATTTCCAGGGTTCAACCTAACTTACGATGGAAGTCATCTTGTTGAGTCAATGACTTCAGGGAGGGTTGGATTAGCTCCAAGTTAGGATAATAGCTAAAAAAAACCCTAAAAAAAATCCCTGTTGTAGGTAAAATCAAGCTTTATTAACTGGAGTATCCCATTCCAATGATGGCTGAGGGTGGGTGCCTGGAGGAGGGAGGCCAAGCGCACTGGGAGATGAATGGAAATAGTGTCAGTTTCAGCCATTTGAGACTTCTTGAAGACTGAAAATGGCATTTCTAACTCTCGAAAGGGTTTTCTTCTATTAAATTACCCAATCAATTGCTCAACTTGTACAACATCTTAGCGGCCAGAAGCAAAAAGTTTCACAACTTAAATACGCACTATGTGGATAAGTATTTTACCTTGGGTGATTTTGAGCTATCAATTGACATCACTCAAGCTTTTCCATTCTTAGATATTATACGATAGTAAATAAATGTTCAGAATTTAAACAGCTGATTCTCGAAGATTTTATATGCATTTTCTGTTCTATAAAGGTGCCAATGTCAAACTTATTGACCATTCAAGACATGCAGATAATATGCAATTGATAATTTTGTGCTGATTAAATAAGCTGAAATAGACCATGAAGCACAGTATCAGACAGCAAGTAAGTTGAAAGAATCTGATATTCCTGTTTTAAGCAGCGTATTATACAAAAGTCATCAAGCACTACTGTCAACACTGAGGAACAAAAGGAAAAGTTCTTCAAATGTAGCTCTGGGTTCAGGAGCCAAGAAACACCACCTGAGCATTACCATTTCCAACACAGGTGTCTGATGAACAGTCTCTTATCTACTGATGGCAACCAGTCTTGTTTAGAAATTGATCAGCCTGACTTAATCTTTCTGTCGCTTGAAGTTGTTCCACAAGTTCACATTAAATTAATCTAATGCCACAATGTCAAAACTATTTAGAGCGTAAATGTAAATAGGCAAATAGTTGCTATAACTGTAAAAGCAAAAAGAAAATGGCCTCCTTCATCTGCCAAACAGAAATGAAAAAAGTCTCAGCTACTACAGTAGGAGTCTTTTATGACAAAAATCCATGACCTAAAAAGTGCCACCTGCCAAGAGACAAAACCAGTCATGTTAGTATCTTTCTTTTTTTTCTGTAATTATCGTGATTTCTACTTTTTTCTGTTATAGTCCTGGTTGAGATGTGACATAAGTCACTACAAGATTCAGTAGCAGCCTTTGCTAACATCCAAGCATAAAGTTTATGCAACACAGTGGAATACACAACACTGGTGGGGTCACCTGAAGTTTCAGCTCACATGTCATCTCATCTGCCCTAACCTAGGCACATAATTTCAGTCTTGATCAGATATATTAGTGTCAAGACAAGTGAATTGAGAAACCATCAATGCCAGCATCAAACAAAATAGTTCTATATGCCATCTGTATACTAAAACTATAATGACATCTGCTTCCACAGTAATTCTGCTGAAACCTTCACACATTCATTAAGCAAAAGGGCACTGTAAAGGAAACAGAAATGTCTACAAAAGTTGCCAAAGCTTGATGAAGACAACTCTTGAACATATATTTTCACACAAACAACAGTGATGATTTAAAATTTCTTGGAAGAATTGAACAAACCCCTTCTCCGGAAAGTGCTTTTCCTGGCCAGTGAGAGGAAGTATTCAGAATAGGTTCTTTGTCTCAAAAGAATGACTTAGTTCCACTTGAAAGGAGCATATTAAAGTCTATAAAATTAAAACAATAATTGTGTTTTCCCACTCCTTTCCATGAAAAAAAAAAAAGAAACAAAAAAAAACAAACATCCAAACATTAAGAATCATGAAGTTTCTCACAGAACTCTTGTATAAGCAAAGATAGATCTACCTGCTTTTGGATTTAGTATTCAAACAGAAAGAAGTTATCATTTGCGTGACATAATACAATTGTCTGAAAATTAAGAAGTTAGCATAAAGTTAACATGTTCCAGCTTAGAACATATTTGTGTGTGACTATGCCAGATATTTTATCAAAATAAAACCCTTACTGAGACCAAAAATGAAGATGTATGTCATGACTGTCACAAAAGCACACTTGTCTTTAGGACTCAGCTCAGTAGGAGAATGAATGGACTAATAGCTTTAAGAACAGTAGGTTGCCAAGCTCTATATTTATCATATGAGTTCATTCAACTCTACCTTCAAAAGGTGGAATTATGTAGTAGTTCCTGGGTGGTTTTTATTTACTTGGAAGGGAGGAGAAATTGGATACACTAATTAAGGAGAACAACAAAGTACTTTTATTGTTCTTAGAAGGATGTACTTGAATGCATATTTTTTATCTTTTCATTATTACTATAAATTAAGACCTTAGAGGAAAACTTTAATGGGCTATTTATGTCTTCTTTACAGGAGGTGGCAGTAAACCTGAAGTACATCAAATAAAGATTGTAGAATTCAATGATTTTGACCAAAGCTTTGATGAGTTGCTCAACAGAGATGGGAAACTCAGACCATGAAGATCTACCAACCCTTATTAAAAATACATACAAAGAATTTGTAGTAAGCTCTCAGTGTCTTAGACTGAAAACAAGAATTAGCTTAACAGTTTTTCTTGTCCACTGTGAAAGCAGTTAGAATAGAGAAAAATTTCCAATCCACAGACAGTTTGACAAACAAAGTATATCAGATGTGTTGCATTCCTAGAGCACCTGGAGTACTTCAGAAGTCTATTATCCAGAGCTTACGGAAAAAGTTCTTCTTAGAAAAAAAAAAAAAAATCTACTGAGAAAGAACACCACAAATGCTTCTTTAAAGCAAAGGAAGTCATTTTACTGGGCATAAACTGGCTTTCCTGCAACAGTAGCCTTGATTACTTTCCTGAATAATTGCAACTCTCTTCTGGGACTTCATTTTAATTTTTTTCTGTACATTTTGAATGCATTTCCAGTTCTATGTAATGAAAGCCACCCACACAATGACACCAAAATCATTGGGGCAGGGGGCGAATTCCTTGATCTCCATAAGGGAAAGTCTTAAATGAAGACTTTTCTTTTCTTGGTCCATTGTCCTGGGTTCAGCAGTTGCAGTCATTTTTTTCTTTCTTTGTAGCTGGTACAGTGCTGTGTCTTTGAGTTTAGTCTGGGAACAGTGCTGATAACACACTGATGTTTTTATTTGTTGCTAAGTAATGTTTACTCTGATCAAGGACTTTTTCAATCTCATGCCTTGCTAGTGTGTAGAGGTGCAGGAAGCTGGGAGGAAGTAGAAAGAGGACACCTGACCCAAACTGGCCAAAGAGGTATTCCATCCCACTGCACATCATGCTCACTTTATAAACTGGGGAGAGTTACCCAGAAGGGCTAGATCACTGCTCCAGTTGGGCTGGGTATTGGTTGTGGGTGGCAAGTAGTTATATTCTCTCCCACTTATTTCCCTTATCATTATTACTGTTGGTGGTAGCAGCAGGGGTTTGTGTTATACCTTAGTTACTGGACTGTTCTTATCTCAGCCTGTGGGAGTTACATTCTTTCGATTCTTCTCCCCATCCCTCCAGGGGCAAGGGGGAAGAAAGGGGGGAATGAGCAAGCAACTGCATGGTTCCGAGTTACAGGCTGAGCCCAGCCCCGCGGGAGCAGAGAGCATCCCCCTGCAGCCACCTGCAGAGCCCTGCAAGCCTGAGCCCCAGGAGGATGCAGGAGACCATGCAGCACTTCACAGCAGTTACACCAGCCCCAGTGACAAGTACAGCAGCGTCATTGGAGAGTTCTGACGGTTTTGAATGGCCTTTGGGTATCCTTGAGACCTGCTTGCTGACTGTGATGGGGCCCACCATGTTGGCTTGCATACTGAGTGTGTCTTACCCACGACCATTTTATCTGGTCCCGAGAGTTAAGCAGACTGGGGTGTGGGCCTTGTCTGGGGTTAGACTATGATCTAGGATGACCAAGAGATTTTCCCCAAAGCTGGACAGTCATGAGTGGCAGGGAGTATGGGCGAGTATCTAGTCCACTGGGCCCCTCCAGTGCTTTGGAAGCATTGTAGATGAAAGGCAGCTGTATGGTCAGTTTGAATCAGGTGCCCTGTCTCTGCTTCCTCCCAGCTTCCCCTCCTCCCTGGCAGAGCATGAGGCTCAGAAAGTCCTTGGCCAGACCAAACATCACTAAGCCATAACTAAAAACATTGGTGTTATCAGTGCCATTCACAGGCCGAAAGTCAAAACCACAGCACTGCACCAGCTACTGAGAAGAAGAAAAATGACTGCTACTGCTGAATCCAGGACATGGGCTTAAACCATTACATCCATCTTCTTTAAACTGTTCTCTATCTACCTGAAGAGAAGGTGATCCCATGCATGTCTGCCTACAGAACAGGTACAGATCCATATTTATCCTGCTTCCCACATGTAGAGTTCATAAAGCTTTGCTCATGCAGTACTTCACATCTGAGAAGATAAGCCAGTTATTGTCTAATAGCTTACTATTCAAGTTGACTTGAAAAAGTGAATTCTACCAGCTGAGTTCTAAACGGGGTACCAAATCAAGACGAGAAGCTTTCATTAGGCAATGACTAAAATTATTTAAATTTGAAACTATGGTAAAATGGTCACAGAATTTAGCAGACCCAAAAGAATTAACACTATGTGAAATAGAAAGTAATAATCCAGAGATTTTCTGTCATCAGTACTGCTGGACAGCAACCACAACAAAATGAGAAGACATGTCCCTCAAAATTTAGGTGGACAAAGTAGTAGGAGTGGTGCTTTTAGAAATATCACTTGCAACTACTAGTATGCTGTGGCTCTTAAGAGTGTACTTACTTATAGACAGAAACACGTATTAACGTATAATTTTAAACTAAAACTTTTATACTCAAATCACTTACTCTCCCTTCCTGGATCCTAAGCTAGGAAGTCAGTTGATGCTACTTATTCTCCAGACTTCTTTCCAAATTCCCAAGATGTCTCCTGTATGTAATTTGAGACTAACACAAAAAACATTGTTTTAACTACAGCTGGGAAGGGAGGATTGACTGGTTTACCTCTTGAGGCCTTCTTCAGTCCTACGGCTTTATAATCCAGTTCCTTAAGGGAAGAAAAAACCTAGTTTTCTGTCACAACTAATGTTCTAGTTGAAAACCAAGTCCCCAGACAGTAGCAGATCAGAATCTTACTGCAGAGACTACTTCTGCAAAATCAGTTTGTTGCTGATACCTTGGGCCCAGATTTAAACAGAACATGAATCACCTAAAATGTGCCCTAAACAGAACATAAGCATCCACAACTCCAGAGCTGTAAAAACCCCTGCAAAACTGCTATCAAGTGATCCAGCTTGTACATTTTTTCTGTACATTTAAAGTAATAAATTATTTAGAAAGTCTCTGTATAGACATACACAGAACTTCCTTGTGTTTTCACCTAATGACAAGCAGTTGGACACCACTTCCATTCTTAAGTCCAGTGAAGATACTGAAACCAGTTCCTTTCCTAGTGAGGAGGGCTATCACTTGCAGAGCACAGGTTAACCAGGCTTGATCTCTCCCCAACATTCAGTGACTGCAGCAGCATGATTTTAGCACACAGCTAGAGAAAAAGGCTATTTGGAGCTCTGAGGAGGTAGCATGCTAGAAGACACTCAGACTGAAAGCCAGAAAGGTCAGGTTCAAATCCCACCTGCCAAGGGGTAATGAGCTGGAAGTCTGATAAGCAGAGGACATGCAAACAGTCTACCTACAAACTCCTCTGAACTCTGATATTCTCCATCCTTTTTGCTGAAGATAAGTCACCAGTCAGAAAATAACATGAACAATTATTAAAGTTTAAAAAAAAAAAAAAAAAAAAATTAAAAAAATGGAGCCCAGGTCTAGCAGCAGTTAAGACATCTCCTAGGGAAGCTAATGTCCTTTAACATTAAGAACACTTTCTGGGGAAAATAAAAGAACAATCCTATTTACAAGAAAGACAGAGCAGAGCAGGACACCTGCAGGATGTGCCTAGCATGCTTCCATTGACTAGTAAAGGACTACCCTGTAACTGGTACCACTTGGATTATTATCACTGAAATATTAATGCTATTAAGCTCTTGACTGATGATATGCTAATATTACAAAAAGCTGATTTTTCCCTCTTCATCATATTCTCCTTACAGTGTAAGTGCATATATCCCATCTCATTTTAGTGAAATAAAGATAGCTTTGAAAAAGAAATGCACTAATGATACCTGAGGTTAGGTTTATTAAATTAATTATTAAATTTATTTAATTTAATCTATTGAATTAAAATTTAGAAGCTTCAGGAAAAGCTTAGGGCTAAAGGCCATTTGGAACATGAAAATGCCTTCCTCCTTTGGCCAACTTGTCAAGGTGGCGAGTTTGTCTGAAGAGCTGTCAGTTACTCTCATCAGAATACAGACAGCATATGGCTGAAGAGCCCTTGTCTCTGTCTTCCCCGGCCAAAGAGCAAGCAGATACCCAAAATCTACTGCTTAGATATGATATTTTTCTTTTAGGATAATTCATCAGAAATTAAAGGGGATCTTTAATCTTCACCAACCCAGAATTCATAACCAGTCCTTACCTTCCACAATGTTCTTAAAGTCACCAATGCACAACAGCATAGTAAATCATAATGAATTTCATAAGGAAATACTATTTTTGTAGTGGAAAATTCCTTTCTTTTTAATAGCCTCTTCTTGGGCTTCCATTCAAACATACACAAGAAATTTCTCCATGGATCTGCAAGCAGATCAAAGCAGGGATTTTAATAACCTTTTAATAGCCAGGAAATTTTCTACTTTTCGTAACTTTTTTTTTTTAACAATGTGAATTACAGCTGAAAACCAAAATAATGAAAATAAGAAGAGCCGATGGTTTATTCTCTTGGATCTTTATTTCCCATTCTCATTTTACTTCTCCCACTATGCCACCTATCAGAAAGCAGAAGAGGGATTTCCTGCCGGCAGAGTTATATGAGAGATGCAGACTGTGCAAAGGGTGGCAATGCAAGACAGTAAATTACAGATGCTATGAGACATCCCAGTGGTATTTTAGATTAAAATATTTGGGGTAAGGGAGGCAGTGCCAAAGTTATGTTTTGGTTTATATTAGGAAAAGTGAGAAAAATATGGTAGTAAAAATTTATAATTAAGCCTTCTGTTAAAAGCAGCTTCAGTAGAATATACAACAACTCTGTAGAGTAGGGGAGACAGACATCATTCTCAGTTCATGTCTTAACTCCCAGACAGAGATATATGCATTGCGTACTGAGGATCAGATATCATCCCCCTATTTTACAGTAGTCTCTCTAATGCATTGCATATATGTTTGCCTGACCTTGCAGTAGGACAGAGCAGCATGAACAGAGAGCTGAGCAGTGTGAAAAAACAGGCCAGCCCTAGATCTGGATGATGTGTCTCCAAACAGCCTTCTAGCAGCAGAGGTCTGACTTGGTTTTCCAAATTTCCATCGAGGAGATTCCTACACATACCCTGACAGGCTGTTCCCTGTTTCACCATCCCAACAGGTAGAAATCATTCCTCAATATTTAACTGAATATTTCCTTCCTGTAAATATCAGCCAATTTTGAATAACAAAGAAGTAAATGATTGTCTTCTTTTTCTTATAACCACACCGTCCCAACACACCAGTGAGGCCTCTAGTTCTCTTATTTAATATGAAAGCAAACAAATTACTAAAACCTTTCATTGTAGGTGACATTTGCCAAGTCCATACTTTTGCTTGCTGTTCTCCTCTGAATTCCACCAATTTGGTTCCGTCTTTCTTAGTGCAGCTATCCAGGGCTGGATGCCACGCAGCAGCTACCTCCCCTTCAGTGCCTGCTAGAAATATCAAATCCCACTGGGATGGCAGCTTCACTTTTTGAAGCATAACTGCATTATTTTATCTTTCCACCAAGGTACCCAGAAATTTGCAGACCCTTTGCTGTGGTCCTGGTAACCATGCAGACATTTCTATTCTGTGCATCTCTTGATTTCTTCAGGAGGGCAGCACACTACACTTGTCCTCAAATTTAGGTGTATTTATCTACAAATATAAATTGTGGATGGCCAGTTTCTCATTGTCTTTTTTGGAATTTCTTCTTGGTTTTGCGTCGTGTCTGAAATAAAAACAGTGGACATAAAATTGCACATGTTCAACAATGCTCAATAATAAGGCACTGAGCATTGTAGAAATAAGCATATTTGATTTAATCAAAATAAGTGTTGTAGGAAAATCACATCTGTTTAATTTTTGAAAAGCTATTAAGTTTCAAATTAAATGGAAGATTAAAATAAAAATGAGCTTTAGCTGTAAGTGGAGGCTAAATTTGGTCAATTTTTGTTGTTTATCTGTGCATAAAGTCCTTGCATTTACCATTTGACAAATCCTCTAATAAAATACTTGCTGCAATCAGGTGAAGTAGGTTATTAATGGTTCTAAAAAAGATATACAGGATTGCCTCATCCTGAGGCAATTAAGTCTGTGAAGTAAGTGTGTTTAATATCTCTGGGGGCCTGACTGGAATGAAACAGGTGATTTTCTACAATTGCCATTGTTTCATTTAAAATTTTTCTAATTTTATTTTTTGTTTTAACTGAGGAATGACTCCTTGCTTTATACCCCTTTTGTTAAGACTCCAATTTGGAGACTTTCAAAAGCTGCATGTGCCACCTTAAAAGGCTATTGGAAAATTTTGACAACCACTGAAAAACAGTGCCATGTTTCTTTCAAAGCCCTACTATCCCCCATGGGAGAGGGCAGTCCAAATTTACTCTCAGTCTCCTGACTCAGGCTTTGCAGCACTGCCCTCAGCACCGATATTAGGTCAGGGCAGTACAGATCTCCTTGCCTTGAGTCACCTTCTCAGCGTAAGCAGTTTTCTCACACCACCTGCTAGATATCTGCATCTTCTGTGCTTCCCTGAGAGGCTCAGGGTTGATGGATGGAGGGACAGGGAGTCAAGTCACCACACAGGCTTCCTACTCAGCTCTCTGATACATCTTCATTTCAAATAAACGCTAACTTAAATACAGACCTCATCTCTCACTTATGGATCCCCAGCGTCAGGCACTTCAGTTTTGAAAACAAATGCTTTACCACCGTATGTTTTCAGAGGGATATATTGTGTATACATCAGGGTGCTGTTTAGCTCTTTGCTATAAAATCTTGTATTTTTCATTTCTCCTTTTTTCCTCTGCTGTGTTCTTTTTTCCCCTGGATTTATTAGTGGGGATGGTTTGTGGAGGTATGGTTAATTACTAGAGCTTATGGCCTGCTGTGATTGAAAGCTGATCTCACCAGTTTGGGGTCTGCATTATATTTATTCTGTATGTAATTAAATCTGAATACCATAACTATGCATAACGTTGTAAAATAATGAGAAACTTTTTTTCTTTAGTGAAAACACATCTGAAAGGTATTTTCTTCCTGCACTACTGAATTTCTACAAAACACTTTGCACTTTACACACAAACAAGCAAAAGCCAAAAGGACATTCAGGTCTATGATTTGGATGAAAACAAATGTTTGTTTATCAGATCTGTGTGATCCATTAAAAATAAAAAAGGATTTCAAGCAAACTGTGATAAAGGCTATCCACAGATCTTGGGGTATTCATAACATCACAGACATACTAAAGGCATGCAGAAAAGTGCCAGCACAGCAGGGTGAACATGAACCGCACATCCTGGAAGCAGCAGCATCCAATTGAACACAGGAGATATGGCTGGGGAGTCCCTCACATAAAACAAGTTGTGGGGGGCCAGGCCACTGCTCTGACTATAGGGATCAAAAATTCTCCTGATTCCCTTACCTAAGGAGGGGGAAATCAGACTGATATGGGAGAGATCAAACACTGTTTACACTGAGATAAATCAAGCAGAGCACTGCACAGCTCACTGGACCATACCAGAATTAGGCCAGACATATCATATCTAGAGGCTCAATTTATATTTTTTTTTCCTCTACTATACATAAATCTGTAGTTTGTTAATGTCCTTGGTGTTCATCAGTGACAGTGAAGTGAAAACAAAGGCCTCTAGAACACCCCTAGAATATCAGAAATCTTTGTTCAGGAACCTATTTCATTGCCTTTAAAAACAGCTGATGGGTCAGGGAGGAGCAGAAGCTTGCATCAGATCTTATGTGAGAATTATACAGTCAGTAACACTCCAAAACTGCATGCACAAGCTGAAGCAGAAATAACTAGTTTGGATCCAGTCTTTCACCATAACAAAGCAAGCCAGTCTTAAGGTACACCAGTGGGGACAGGAGATTACTTTTAAGGTTTAAGAAAAGTAACATCATAGAGGGGAAAAAGTAAATAAATAAATAAGTAAAGACCTTTTCCTAAAGAACAAGGGCAGCCCCCACTCCACTCCCCCTCCCTAAAAGTACTGAGTGTAGGGCAAGAATAAGTCAATTAAAAATTCTTTGAACAGCCAGTGTACATGAAATAAGGGAGTTCCCAGAAAAAATGTTGTGGGAGGACCTCTCTGTCTAGAAAAGTCATTTTGCTTTGTCCCCCACCCCAAACAGTAAAGAACAGACCTGCCAGTATGAGCTATGGAGAGCATCACAAATCATTACATGCTGAGACATTACATTAATAACAACTTTGCCTTTTTGAAATTGAGCCATCATACCCAGTGCCATGGCTGCTGAAGGAATGCTTTTCAAGGAATCAATCACAAAACTTGTGTTTCTGACATGGCAGCACACAGCCATTTTCTTTCCTTGCCCAGTGGCAGATATGTAACCAAGTGTAAATACTTGAGAAGTCTGTGGATCAGAAAGCAAAACGAACCAGCCGTTGCATGACAAGATTAACTGTGCAGGTGTCAGCAAGGCTGTTTGCACCAGCCATCACCAGCACTTTAATAGAACCAGATGTACCAGCTACTTTTTTTTTCCAACAAGCTCAGTTTCATGTGGCAAAAGAGCCAACAGCAGCTCAAAAAACATAAGCACCCATACACATGCACCTTATCACAGGGTTCTGCAGCAATTATGCACTGGGATTTGCTGTGGTTACTTTTAGCTACACCTGTGGTGCATGGACCTGAGACAATTATCAGATTAAGAAATTCTTTGCTGAACTCCTACAACTCATTTTTTTTTTTCCTTCATAAACTGTCTAAAAGTGGATGATCCAGGAATTCTGCTGGGTTGTTTTGGGGTTTGGTTTTCTTCGGGGGGGGGGGGGGTGTCTTGGTTTGTTTTTTTGTCACAATGCTCTCCAAAGCTGTTGTTCCTTTATCACTCACTTCTGAACTATACCATTTTATGGTGATTTCTCAGAAGAGGTTATCTGCTCTTTACCAAACTGGGTATGAGCCTTGGAGTCAGGAGAAAAGCCTGGAAAGGACAAGCTGCCTCTTGCAGCCTGTGGAAATGAGGAGTATGCCCAAGCTCCGGCTTGCAGCCTGTGCCATAATCCTCATCATCATAACTGTATCAGGGCAAGATGCAAGCACAAGCCCTTTCCCATCTTCCCTCCACTGGTTTCATCATGGCATGAATCAGCCACGTTTCCTCTCTGAATAATCAGAGACCAGAACCCCGAGGAATCTCAAGAAGAGTATTTGCCCCAGAGGCAGGACATATTATATTGCTCTCATGAACGCATGATTTAAAGTATGAAAGAAGCACTAGGCACGATTACTGCTTCTATTACAAGAGGCATGGAGAGCTCACTTGCAGGCCACCTTCAGCCGTCCCATCTATGTAGCCAAGGCTGTCACCCCAGCTGTTTGCTGCACTTCAGGGTGACACTGCCTTAGAACAGAGATTTTTCTGCACAGTCCTTCTAATCAGACTTCTCTACAATTTATAGATTGAATACAGAAAGAAGTTTTCCCCTTTATATATCTACAGATTCCCCAATTTTTTAATTTTTTTTTTTAGTGGTGAACATGTTCACATAACCTTATTAAATAACTTATGATAGGTGGTAGTAGAGAGGTTGAGTTACCCTATTCCCAGCTACACAAAGTACCACCATGTATTATACTTTAAATTGACATTTTTGGCACAAGTAACAGCACACCAGATTTTCTTCTTTGTTATCACATAACAATACTTACAAACACATACACACAAAAAAATTAACCCCTTCCCTTAGGTGTCTATACAGGTAAAATCCAATCACAAAGACTATTTTTCAGACAGAAAGCTATGAGATTTCATAATATCAACAAGAGAGAGAAGTTCTTGGTATATGAAAGAAAAAATGTCAGTATTCATACTCCATAATAATAGTAATTCCATAAATTGTAGGGTTTATATACAAGTTATACAGACAATACGAGACAAAAAAAAAAACCAAAGAAAAAAAATTAATTAGGACAAAATCACAAATATGCTGAAAGTCCCTCAACACCACCACTACCTTGCATGCAATAATTACATTGTCATTTGTGCTCAGGGAGAACAAACAAGAAAAAGATACACATCCCTGACTCCTCCAAAGAAAATGTTTGTTCAAGAAACACCAAGTAGAAAACATTTTCACCAATCTTATTGTGCCCCAGAGAAGCTGTAAGCAGCACAGCAGACATTTACACTTGCCAGAACTCCATTCTAAATGACCTACTCAATACAAATGACTGTCTAGTATTGTAATTGTTGTGCTGCTCATTTGCTTGTGTTTATCTTCTTAAAACACATGCATGGCACACTTTTCAAAATGAAATTATCACAGGTAGAGTATGTTCTTACTGTCATGTAGCTAGTGTCCTGAATAATTCCATGGAGCAAAAGGGACTAAAATCCCTAAGTGTTACTGCACTTTGTTAAAAAAGCTGGGTGTTTCCTGGCAGCTTAAGGTAAATGCCAGATCTTGAAGCTCTGGCATAATTAGATGTGAAAAGAAACAACATGCTGATGAGTCATGCATATTGTACTTACTTTATACAGCACTCTTCTAAGTCTAATTTTTGCTTCTGAATTAGCAATCTTATAATGCATGGGTTTGTTCATACCTGCATCTTATTTCAGCTTCCCTCAAACTCAAAATGGAAATAATGCATTGGTTTAGGTTGGGGGTTATTTTTATACAGTAATCTCTGTGGCTGAGGCTGCTAGACTCAACTTTTTATTTCTTTTTAATGAAAGCTAAAAAGTTACTACACAATTGTGCAACAAGCAGGAGGGGAAATGGTGTAGCAAATTCCTTACCCACCAACCCATGAAATACACAAAGCTTTCTTCATGTCCACTGCTTAAGCAGAACCCCTACAAGGACTTCACTTAAGAGTTTGCATAAGAACAAATGGCACAATATCTCAAACTTTAAAAGATACAATATGTTTGCAAATTATTTCCATAAGTAAGTTAGTAAATGAAAAAAAAAAAAAAAAAGCTTAAATCAAAGCAGAGGAAAGAGTGGGAGTTCTTCACCAAACAGCCTGTTTCCCAGTAGAAAGAATGTTTTCAGGCTCATATAAGCAAAAAAACATTTTAAACTCTAAAACTGTACCCAGTGCTACGAGGTGGATATACCTGAAATATTATTGCTCATGGGAAACAGTTGGATGACAACTAAATTCCAGGGAAGATCACTGTAGTGTTGTGTTCTGCTTTCCGTTAGAAGTAGCTCCTTCCGTATTTACCACCACCACCTCACTCTTCCTCCAGTACATTTTGGAAATTGAGCTCCATATATACTTATTTTTTCACAGCCAGGAAACCAGAGTTAAGTGAAAGCTGTTTGATTTCAGATATATACAGGTGTAAAAACAGATGAATTCTCAGCATTTGGACATGTGCTGAATCTTGTTCCTAGTGGTTTGGTTGAGTATAAGAATTCAATTTAAGAGGTATGGACACTTTGAATTAAAATACACTGACATTCAGAACTGTTAGCACCAATACTGATTTCAAAAGTTAGACCTGACTCACTTTGGGAAAGCAGCCACCTCCACAGCAAAAAGGTTTCTTCAGTTGGGAATGTCCCTGCATCTCAGCATATTGTCCAAAGCAACCTCAGTGATGCACATATTAGTTGGGGTCCTCACAACTTCAACTCAGAGTTGGAATTGCAGTACCCAGTCTCCCCACCTTGGAAAGTTCACTCTTCCACTTGGCTTGTCTTTTATCACTTTATATGGTAAGTACATAATCTAGTACTTAAAATGCTCCCTCTGCTGCCAAAGCCTGTCTTAGTATCCTCAAAGCTGGTCCCACTTGCTGGGAGCAACATCAGGGTAACTGTATGCACTTTGAGCCTCTCCCCCTCAAACATGCTGATGCTACATGGCTGAGTTCTTTGACTCTATTTTTCTTTAGTGCCAAACCCAACATTTCTCTTACCTGAAATACATGAGATACAGCTAGAAAGGTTGAAGAACAACTCTTCTGCCTCAAAGCAGGATCTTCACACTCACATCATCCCTAGTAGAGGCTTGTCTGGTTTCTTTGCTATGGATGGAAATACCAGAAGCTCCCAAGGCCAGTTCCAGCACTCAGCTCTCCTTGCAGCTGGAAACCTTGACCTACCTCTACCCCAAACCCCCTTTGCTGCAATTTAAGTCCACTCTATATTCTGCTGTTTGACACAAAGAAAGAATTTAATCTTTTTCTTTACCAGGAACTTCTATATTAAGAGGTCCTTCTAAGCTTTATGCTCTCTACACTAAATTTTTGTGCTGTTTTTCCTCACAAATCATGCCCTATATCCATGGTCAAGCTTGCTGATCTCTTGCATTATTCCCTGATTTTTCTTCATTTATAGCCTAGGCTCGAGCTACCCACCAGTAACTTTCCACCTCTCTCCCATTCCTTAGCAGGAGCATTCAAAAGGAAAAAGCAGTGCTGTCTCATACATACAGCCATGGGCCAGACCCACAGGTGACATAAATTGGTACAGGTCTGTACTTAATTAAAAGGCTATATAAATTTAGAGGAGGTGGGGTAGCTTGCTTTGCTGTTGCTCCAGGAAGGATATGATAAACGCTAGGTCTTCCCTTTGTTTCTGTATGAGAAATTGAGGGGGGTTGGTGGGGTGCTATTCAGGAGTTTTTTGCATTGTTGAACCAAAGAACCCCTGAGAGGCGATCCAGCATGTGCAGAGAACAATTTATCATTGTCTTCCTGCTCTGATGAGTTTCTTAAAGTAAAACAAGCAGCACCGTGTTACATACTCTCAGAAAAGGGGCTCTTTTTACATGCGGAGAACAGCTTCCTCACTGAAAGTCCGAGGGCTAAAGGGAACTGTCCCCAGCCGGTCGAAGCCTTGTAATGTTTAGAAGGCAGAGGGTCTTTCCTGGGGGAAAAGGCACTGCGATAGGTGCTGCGCAAATATAAACTGCAAACGTGAAGTTAGATGCGGCGTAACCTGCCTGAATTGCGCTGCCCGGTCAAGACCCCGGGGGCGGTCGTACCCGCCCCGACGGGGCTGCACGGAGGATAACTGCGTGGCTGAACCGAGGGCGCTTCTCGAGCAGGCGGCGCGGAGAAGAGCGGCTATGGCCGAAGATGAAATCCGAGGAAAAGCGTTTCTCTCTCCTTGCTTACTAAAACTTAACGTCAACTCAGTTGAAAAGTAGGTTAATTAGTAGTGTCTGACAGAGCTCCCCAGCAGTGACTTACATCAGGTGCCGCGCATTACTGCTACTCTGCTGAAAGAGGCTTTGTTTTCACCTACCTTTGTTGCCTCGAGTGTCTGAATATTAAGTAACTCTGGGTATTTGATTTCTTTGAAATACACTTGCATTATTACAATAAACTATATCCTTTAATCGATTTATTTTTTATGTCATTAAAATGTTAACAGCAACTTGGTACTAGAAATTTGACCCTTGGCAATGAAGTCGTTTATCTTTTTATCAGAGCTCTCCCATGTCCCCCAGCAAGGAGATGTGATTGCGTGGAGAGACTGGACGTGGTCAGCAAACTCCTGCATAGGGATTTATCCCGGGCAGGGTATACTTTTCTCATAGGAAGGACTGAAATATTTGCATTCCTGAGATGGTCGTGGCGAGCTTGGCTGAGCCCCAGCCCTAGACTTGGCCATGCGAATCCGAAAAACTTCCCACTTCCGAGGATGCCGGAGAAATCGCCCTTCACAAGGCCAGCCTCCATCCTCGCTCCCTGGACCTGCAGACGAGTGTGACGCTGGCAGGGCCCGACTTGTGTCGCGACAGCCATAACGTTGGGGTGCAGGTGAGAGGCACTAACAAGGCGGGCGCCTCGCAGCGTGCGGAGGTGAGCGCTGCCCTTCCTCGAGCGCGCAGGGCGGCTGAGCCGCGGCTGAGCCGCGCCAGCCCCACCCAGGGCGAGCAGCGCTGCGCGAAGCGTTGTGCCTATCGCTAATTCCGGGTGCGTTCAACTTCTCAGAGGCCTCTGCTACACTTACTTTTTTTTTTTCTTTCTTTCTTTTTTTTTTTTTTTTTTTGCCATTAATTGAATGAGGACACTCAGGGGAAGGCATGCAGAGTAGTGGTAATCGTGGGATTAAGCACGGAAGAAATGACGACTAACTTGCTGCGCGTTCATTCCCACTGCTCAGGCATTGCTGCGCACAACTACCCAACCCTGAAGTGTCCTACGCAGCAGGTTTCTCCCTTCTCCTGTGGTTTCTCTGAAAGTCCGCTAAAAAGGCACCTCTCTCCTTGCGATCCCTAGCAGCCAGAAAAACCCTGCCTTTGCCCCTCGCCTGTGTTCTGCCCCTCGCCTGGTGCAGCACCTAGGCTCTGACAAACTTCGCTGGTCTGCTGTCCCCTTGTAACGACAAAGTGCAGGGCGCAGCTCCTCTCAGGGAAGGAAACCTCTCGGTGAGATTCCCTGCGCCAGATGGGATTGTTATTTCAGGGTAAGCAGGCAGCGGCCAGGGCCGGCGGAAATAGCCGCAGAACAACCTTTGAAGCTCCGCGGGAGGAGGCGGAAGAGGGGCTGGGACACAGGGCGCATTCGTGGCCTCAGGGAGAGGTGGGAGTGCGCTCCTCTCAGCAGAAAGACCCGCGGCCCTTTCAGAGCCCTGCTTCTCCTCCGGTATCGACACGCAGTACAAGAGCTAGGAGCAGGGTTCAGCTGTACCTGCCTTTTCTGTTTAGTTTTAGGCACGCCTCTGGTGTGGAAAGAAGGGCTCGTCAGCAGCTCATTTTGAAGCCCTGGGCCCACCTTGATGCGGTTTTCTCTTCCCAGTGTTCCCTGTAAAGCCAAGCAAAATCAAGCCCAGTTGTCTTGATCTGATCCAAAAGATGTACCAGACCAACTCGGATCTCAGCAGAAATGTTCTTGTTTCAATTTCCTCTAGTCTATTGCTTTTTCTTCTCAGGCAGGCAGCCGTGCAGCCACCGTTTTAATGTGCGGGGTGAATTGTAAGGTCATCGGGGGTTTCCTGTGCTCTAGGAAACTTTTTACTTTTGTTTGCAAGGGGGTGAACTAGAGAGGTCCCCAGCCAATCCCTCTGCCATTAAAACACTTGTAATTTAGCTCCTGCCTGATGATTTTACCTAACTGTGATGGGGCGGGGTTACGAGAAAGAAAGTGCTTCTCAAAAGAAAAAAAAAATAATAAAGGAAACGGGGGGAGGGGGGACTGGGGGAGGGAAGTTTAAAAGAGCCCTAACCACCAAAAAAAAAAAAAAATAAAAAAAAAAACAACCTACTCCTTTAAATGGCCAGGTTGGGAGGACTGAGTTCTGCTCTGAAGCAATTACAGTCTTATCCGAGCTATTTATACCGTACTCTCCAAAGCTCGCAGGCTTCATGGATGAGAAGCAGAGTGTTCCTGGAATCGTTTCAGAACGTGTTCTGATGTACAGATAAACTTCTGGAAAGTATCTGATGACTGTGCCCGAGTGTGCTGACCCGCCTCCCATCGATGGGAATAAAGCGATAGCGTTCAACTTAAAGAAAGCCGCAGAACTTAATTAATCCGATGCTTTAATGGTTATAGAATCTGCAAAACACTAGTATTAATTTAGGCATTGGCATCTGGTTTCACTGAAATTCATGTCGAATGTGCAAACTACCCCAGTGTTCCCAGCCGCTCCCCGGGAGGGCTGGGGGGAGCGGGCGCAGCGCCGGGGAAGGTGCCTTTCCCGGGGCCAGCTGCTCTCGGAGGTGCGAGGTGAGTTGACGACGGGCCGAGCTCGGTGGGAGCTCACCCTACAGCCGCCCCACTGCCCCCGCTCCTGACACGCCGCCGGGAGCGCAGAGCCAGCACCTGGGCAGAGCGGAGGTTCCGCACCCTCATCTTACCCCACCGCACCCGGCCAGGGCCAAAAGGCCCGGGCCCCTCTTGTCTCATCGACGGGCTTCTAGCGCGGCTCACACGTGTCCCCGGGGCCGTTTGTCCACGTTTCCGAAATCACGCAGGATTGTGACTCGAGTCGGGTCTTTCTGATTGTGAAATCTTTGCTTTAAGACAGAGTCTCTTTAAATCAGGAGAATGGTAAACTTGAAAGAGAAAATTGATAATGTTAATAAATAGAGTTTACTGGGAAGATGGCATTTAAAACAGGGTAAGATGTCCCAATTGTAATTTTCGCTGGTGAAACAAGACAATTCTGAAAGACCACAGATGCGATGAGTTTTGTTAAATATTTGTACTATTTTGAACGCTAAACCATAACTCATCCACACTAAAATTTAACGACTTCGATTCATCAGAAAAGTTTGTGCTTGGACCCTGCTTCAAAGACAGAACAACAACTCCAGTGACAGACTGTAATGATTTCCCCCCTCTGATCTGCAGTGGGTTGGTGTGTTCTTGTGCCCAGACCGAAAATTCATATTCAAATCCCTAAGCCATAAAACGTAGGCTTTCGCGTTTGTTTTTTCCAAACTGAATCTTGACTAAACCAGAATCTAGGATCAAAAGCGCCCAAGAGCTATCACTTTCTCAGGGGACTGCAAGCGCCACTTGCAGCATAGTTACCCTGGCAGTATTACGGGCAATTTGGGCAGCACTGAGCAACGCGTGTTGTCCCTGGGAGCTGGGTTGTACTGTTTCTCCTGAAGTTTCCCTGACAGATCCGGTTTAACCAAAATTGTGCTGCAAGAGGATTCTCGGGAAAGGCGAGCCCGGCGCAGTACTGAACTTACAGGATGAGCAGAGTTAGGGAGGAGGAGTGTTTGCTCGACTTGAGGCTCTGTTGCTACTCCCTGCTTGACTTTGTGTGTCGATTCCCTCTCCCCTCTACCCCCCCTCCTTCCTTTTTACTATAATTAACTTCTTTTTTTAATTTTTCTCCAGTGATATTAAGCCAAGAAAGAGAAGTGTCGAACTAAAGGCGCGTTCAAGGCGGTGATGCCGGCGCTTTGCCTGCGTAAGTGTGGCATCGCTCCCTAAATGCACATCCTTTCCTTGGGAAAAGGTGGCAGGAGAAGGTGACGTCTTTTCACGCGGCAATAACTTTCCCCAAGGGAGAGAAATACCTCGGAGACAGCTCGAGTCCCCAGCCCTGCCGACATGGCCGGGGCAGCTCAGCCCTGGTACCTCATTTCCCTGTCAGAAAAAGTTTGAGTTTTTCACTGAACAGGGTGTTCCCAGCCCTATCCTGAAGTATTCTCACCCAATGCCTTATGTGCGCACGGGGAACTGAGCCGGTAGAGAACAGCCCAACCAGTGTTTATTCTCCAGACTTGAAATGAAAAGAAACCGGCTCGTTGCTTCTTGATCTTTTCATTTCCTTTCCCTGGCCTGGAAGAAATCCCTCTGCCCTCTCGCACGTTTTAAACCATGTCTGCGGGACTCCAAATAACCCTAGATCTGTTTTTTTTAAACGTATTTAAGCTGCAGAATTTGCGGACACATAAATAAGCCATCAAGGCTCTCGGAAGCTCATGAATCTTTGACTGGAGTATGTGTAGAAACTTACACACTTGTTCCACGTCGTGGTACTTTAAAAACTTTCACAAAGACGACTCTGGACAAAAAGCACCTCTGTTTAACAAGATAATTCTTGCTTTCAGTTTTATTTCTATTTTCAACTTCCTATTCTTTTGTCCCGTGACATGGCGCTTTTTTCCCCCTCGGGGACTCCTTTCTCTTCTTTCTCCCCTCCTATTCTGAACTGTTTTACAGCCCCGCTTTGTTACTGTCAGGAAAAATGTCTGGAGAGCCCTGTCTCCTAAAGAAGGAACAGAAAAGGGAGGACTGGAGCTGCAATGTTGCCTATGCATGCAGAACATCCCAATCTGTTTTTGTGCATTGAGTTGGGGAGAGGGCAGCAGGGAGCGTGCACCCAGGCTCAGGCCGGACAAAGGGAGGCCGGACAGCTGCATACATGCCACAAAAGATTCACTCTTCTGTCAACTCTGTTTACTTAGTGTTGTTTCTGACCTCTGTGCTACACTTGTTGCTAATACATATGCTTATCAAACCATTTTAATTGGCTTTCTTCATAACATTAGTCCCAGCGCTTTTTCTCCCCTACATGTGTTTCCAAACAACTTAATTGTCTTCGGTAATATTCACCTTCTTGGGTTCTAAACAACGGGGTTTTCTCCCCGCGCTTCCCGGTCCGCGGGAAAAGGCCCAGTGGTGTCTGCACCGAGAGAGCTTCACCTTTCGGAAAGGCCGTCCGGGCAGGGAGAGGGGGGGACAGCCCGCGACGTGACAGCCATGTCCCTGGGGCCGACCCGGCTGGCGCAAAGGGCGCGGGCTGCGCGTCATGGAGCTGCTACCGGTAGACAGGCGAGCTGCCCACCCCGGGCATGTTCTGAACGTGGCTTTCCTTTGGTTTATGGCGCTCGGTGAACTGTTGCGAGCCCCGGAGACCCGGCACCACCCTCGGAGCTGCCCATCGGTCGGTCCTGACCGACCCTGAACGGCATCGCCAGGCTAAGCTGGCAAGCGCGGCCTGTGGACACGATGCTCGGGCAAAGCCCCCCCACCCTCCGCAGGTAGATCCGCGGGATCTGGGCTGCCCCGCTCCGCCACCCCGTACGGAAATCCCGCTTCCAGGGCAGCCCGACCGGCAGGGAGGAGATGGGAGCCCTGGGACCGCCGGGCTGGGGTGCAGGAGGTGTCAAGAACAGCCAACCTACCCTCTCCCCTCCCCGAATCACTGAGCACCACTCCCCGCAGCCTTCACCGTCCATATTACTCGCTTCAGTTGAGGCGTCTCCCCCCACTTTTATTTTTTAACAATTTCGTAATTAATTGTTGCACTCGGTTTTGTAATGGAAACAATCCTACGAGGCCGGATGGTTGTTATGATTTGCTTTCTTTAGCGTTTCTCCCCCTTCGCGAGCATTGTTCGCAGTGGCTGTCTGGGCTCAGATATGATGTTGGGACAGCGCCTCCCTTGAAATGGAAACAGAGGCCTGAATAAAGAAGGGTGGAAAAAAAGTACTTTGTAGTCTGCATCGTCCATCTTTAATTCAGAGACGCATCTATACTCCTGGGAGCGCCGCCTTTGATCTCTTTGATTTTTACACCAGATCTGTTATGGACTAAAATTCCTAGGTTTTCCATAGAAACATCTCCATTCCTTCGGGATATTGATGTTTTCTTCTTCCTAGGGGTTATGATATGGTAAATCAGATTCAGAAAAGCATGGACAATGCC